>JAOVVB010040195.1:0-15164 GCA_028570985.1 Heterobranchus longifilis
CTGCTCTGTTCTTTCAGTGAATGATTGTAAAGATCTACAAACAATATGTTTACAACATTTTCGTGGAGGTGTTCCACCACAATGGATTCCCTTCGACACTATTTAGCAGAGGCACCGTCGGGGGCATGGCGCCGCCCAGGACGATTTTGATTGGATTAAAGAAATACAAACAGGCCAGGGAGATTTTTGAAATTGAGAACACATTGAATCCAGACTTTCCCCCAGCAGCGCTGTGGAGATAAATCTGGATAGAAGAGACTAAACCTGAACTAAACCTGTCATCAGTCCCACCTGGTAAATTTCATATTTGAAGCCGAGGATTTTGGCGAGGGCGTCCAGGACGTCGATGGAGAAACCTTTATATCTCTTTGGCTGTCCCAGGATGTTTTCTGCCACCATGACAAACGGATCCTCCTGCAGAGACACACAGAGAGGATAAAAGACTGAGTCACTTCACTGTGTGTCCAACAAACTGCAGCTTCAACCAAAAAACACAGAAAATCACAGAGAGCATGGTGAACTTTTTTCTATATTTAACCCTTTGAACTCTGCAATAGAAATTGTGCCTACATTGGTATTTTTGCTTACTGTGATGTCATTACTTGGAGTATCTTCAAATGCTTCATATCCCTAAAATCTGTACAACCTCAGCTAAAAGCTTATGGAAGTCAAGAAACCATAATAATTGATTTAAGTACTGAAACTGTGTCATAAATTAAAAAATCTGATGTTTTCTTCACCAACTTTTACTAAATAAACACACAAAACATGATTGATCCAAAAGATTTCTGAATATAGAAACAGGTCAAAAGTCTCCTGCACACTTGCAACCGTGCATTGTCAAGCAGTTTTGGACCGCATGTCACGTGATGCGATGACGTCATCAACAGTGCACAACATGCTGCTCTAAAGACAGAAGCCCTTTAGCTTCCTACAGCAAAAAGAATGAAGTCTCTCGATATTAGGGTTCTTGTTTTAGATCCATTTAAACAGGATCATGTTTGTTCAGATATGTCCCGCAGACAAAGTCTGTTGAAGTTTTCCTTTGGATGAAGCAGTCTTTATCTCTGCCAGAGTCCATACCGTGCTGCGTTTACTGTGACTTCTGTCTGTCCATTTCTCCGTCTTTTAAACTCTCTTCTTCTCCTGCGCTGTTTTCTTCTTCTCTTTTTCTTTTCTTTACTGCGGGCAGTTCAGCCATTAACCATAAATACAAAGTTCTGTGTGCTCCAAATATATAAAACTAATATTAGAAAGAGTTTTGTTGTTTTGAAGTTAAATTTATCTGACTGTTTTCTGCGGAGTGACTGATGTGCGTGCTCCTCCAGCACAGCGCCCTTAGCAACGCTCTGTTTTACATGGCAACGCTCTGCTATGCATAGCAACTAGGGCTGCACAATATATCTTTTTTTTAATCATCATCGCAAAAGACTGCGACACATCGTGAAAGACACTCAGGGATGTTTTGAGTTAGTAGAAAGAGAATATCTGTAGAAAACTCATAACATAACTGTCATTCTTTTTTTTTGGGTTCAATTTGTTCAATAAAATAATGTCAGAAATAACTTCCTTTCTGTTTTTTTTAATTCAACAAGCAGTTTGTTGTATTTTGACAGAATACTGAAAGCAGCAGAAAGGCAGAAATGATAAACTGTTTATTTATGGCAAATAATATCTCATATTTTCCTCGTACCGTGCAGCCCTGATAGCAACGTCTGCTATACTTGACGACAGTCTGCTCTGCAGAAATTCAGACGTTGGACTGTCGTGACTGACCAATCAGAATGCAGTATTCAACAAGGCTGTGTAATAATTAATAGTTAATATTCTGATGATAAAAGTTGCTGCTGCAAGGTATTGTGGGACGGCATTATCTCCTTTCCTGTTGTAAAGATGCTCCAGTGAATCCTGTCATGAAAGAGATAATAAAGGAAGCACATTTCCTGATCATTTCTAGAATTATTGAGCGAGCTCTTAAATCCTTCCGGGTCGTTTCACTCAGCGAGGAACCTTCTGAAGCACAAAAGACGATTCAACCTCAGCCGAGGTGTGTAATTATGCCCCGGTGTCCTGCCCCCATGACCCTCATATTACACCTGACACCAACAGATGTTTTTGGTTACTAATTTTAAAGTGCACCCTTTCTGTCTGCACACGCGGGTCATGGTGACAACATGGTTCTCAGTGTGTCCCGGGGGATTCCTCTGCTCCGCAGCCAGCTGCGTGATTTCATCCCTCCAGCATTTTATTATTATGACTCTGTTTTTTGCTTCTTAGTATTGCCCTTGTTTGCACACGGCACTATAAGAACTGCCCTTGTACAGGGTAATTTGGATGTTTCCTCGCTGATTGCCTGGAATGTGCCTCCAATTTAAAAACAATCCTGATTCACAGATGTTTGCACGTGGGTAAAAAAAATCATCGGCCTTCTCGTGTTTCATGAGTCAGACCTATACAGTTTTATTTTTATTATAAATATGATTTCATTGTTGAGAAGTTGTATAGGACCATATGAGTGAAAACTTCATGTCATATTCATTTATGTTGTTTATATATATTGTTTATGAGTATTTGTATATTGATATTCTGTTATATGGTTTTATTATTCAGGGTTCCCACCTTCTCAAACATCAAATTCACTTTTCAAAGACTTTCCAGACCCGATTCCCTCAAACACCCAACACAGACCCGTGGACGTTTTGTTTTTACAAAGAAATTTAACAGAAAAAAATAAGAAAACATTTGCGGATGATGCTGAACATCACTAAATGACTCTGATTGTTTTTAAAATGTAAAAAAACAGCAAATTCAGAACTCAGTGGACTCTTTGTTCCACGGGTCCACACCTTCTTAAACATCAGAAGGACTTTCCAGGACCAGTTTTCCTTTAATTGAAGGACACGATAATCTATATACATTTTATATAAATCCAAGCACTCAATGGCCCATGTTTATTTATGTCTATTTTCAAAAACTTTCAAGGATTTCAAGTACGGATGAACGGATTATTTGAAATTTTATCAAAATCGCAATATGGCCGACTGCAGTTTTCAAATCGCAGGAGGTGCAATATTTATTGAAGCTGAAATGTGTGAAAATACCATTTTAATTTAAATATTGTGCAGCAGAAATGTCCCGGCCGAAACATCGTATTCTACAGATTTAAGAGAAAAATATTTGTTTGGTCCAGATCCTCGCAAAAATCACACCATGATCATTTTAATATGTTTTTCCAATAAAAATTAGAACATTTATGTAAAAATGATCATTCCCTCTAATATCACAAATCATATCGCAGTTGCAGCATCAGTCAAAAATAATCGCAATTAGATTTCCAGAATCGTTCAGTCGTAGTTTAGAGGAACCGGTAGGAACCACGTCGATCCTCATCAAGTATTTGAGCTCTTGTTAGATGTGACCCCAGATTCACAGTGCATGTTTAATAATCACTGAAATATCACGATATAAAAAGTGCCAACGTCAAACCAATGAGCGCCGTGTCTTCTGTAAGCATTATGTCATGAAGAAAATGCCTGTGAGCCAGAAGTTGCTCCTCCGCAGCGTATCAAAGGGAACACCTTGTCTGGCTGCAAGCTGCAGCCTGCATGTACAGATTACCTTCACAGCCAGCATCTTTCAAAGTGCATCGACAGGATTGTGAAATACGGAGAGATAAAGAGTCACATTTTCACTCTCACTTAGAAGCGACGCTCTTGTAAAACCCAGGAAATAATCAATTACTTTTCACTGCCATGTTTGTCCAATTCAAGCTGGCATCAAAGCGCCGTTCAGTCGAGAAAGATGCTTTCGGTTTGAATAACAACTTTGATTTTTTTTTTTTTGCATACATTTAGCTGGTACTGCTGCAGTGACTGCAGGCGGAGTGAGAGGACAGAATTCAAGAGGCTGAGCAGCTTCTTAAACAGCAACTTTGTTTACATCACTGGTGTAAACTTTGCTGACGAGCCTCTCCTCTCCGCTCGGTGTGCTCATTCTTTCAAACACTCTCCAAACTGTCAAATTACATTTCATACTGACAAACTCTGATGTCTTTAAACAACCGTGCATTCTGTTCGTATGTTATCTAGATACAGTGTGGAGTTCGGATACATCCACGGCTTTCAATAATCACCTGAAATTACCTTTAAAGGGATAGTTTTGATTTTTTTTTTAAAGTGGGGTTGTATGAGGTACTCATCCATAGTCAGTAGGGACGCACCGATACCGAGTACCGATACGAGTACTAGGGTTGTGTATTGTTTTTTTTGTTTTTTTCAGCACATGTGGCGGTGCTTCAACGGTGCCTGAAAGATTTCTTTAAAAAGACAGACTACATGGTATCAAGTGTGATATAACGGCCACATTATGTACCACACTAAGACCACATGGTCGCATTTAAATATATTTAAATGTAAAAACAACTTATTTGGGAACAAACTGTACAACAACAGCTTGAGTTACTCAGATTTCCGAGCTTCCCTGAATGCACCGTGACTGCACGGACCTTGAACAAAGAGTTTTCTTCAGGTTCCTGTCACCTGCTTCACTCTTCATGACAGTGATGAGAAGAAACCCGCTATATAAGATATAGTTTAAAGAATATTATAGATCCAAGATGAAACTGACAGAAGAGCAGGACTCAGACTCAGAAACAGTCACAATTACAAATCTGTCTGCTGCTTCTGCACCACAGACAGCTCCATGGATTTATCAGTACACAGATCAGTTAGGCTGCTGATGTTTCAGAGCCATGGTCGGGACCGTAGATTCTAACTTTCACAAACTTCAGTCAATAAAAGATCAATGAGTCAGACAGTCTAGACTATTCAACTGAGCAAAGTAAAACCACAATAAACATTAATTAAATATGTTGTATACTTTTTGCCAGTATTTAAAAAAAAAAACATTTTTACATGACCATGAGATTCTAAAAGATGATTTGTATAATCATTAGCTCGACCTGCACTTTCATATTTTTTGCAGCACAACAGCAGAATAATGTCCTGTCTGCAGCATGCTCTGATAATAAACACTTTTTGAATAGACTGTAAGAAACAACCATCTCTCTCAGAGTATGACAGCAACCTCCCACTGCCTGTCACTTACCAAACTGCTGTATTGATTCTTGCATATTGCATGACTACGGTAACTCCCATTCTCCCAAAACAGCATCATGTCTGTTTAAAGGTTTCATCTGCAGGCTGCTTATGTTCCTTTTGCTGAGTGTTCGAGGTTTTTTAATAAAGCTGAGAGGACCAAACCTGCAGAATTAGATTGTTGAATTCACAGCCGCTCCAATTCAGATAAATTGGTTTTGATGCATCACAACTAACCTGATAATCAGACCAAACTGCTATTTTGTTTGATTTAATTCATCCAGCCTGACATCATGGTCATTCTGTTAGCCGATTGCTTTTTTTTTTGGACAATAATCAAAATAATATGCTGATTTCAGAGCATTGTGGATATAACTTGCTCGTTGACCTTTTTTCCACAGCAAAAATTTATTAAGAGAAACAAAAATAATATTGCAGAGATAAAGGTTTTTTTTTATCACCACAATGACAAAATATTTTAATTAAGGTCTCTGCAAAGTCACAAACTGTTTCTGAATGTATCCACATGTTCTCTGACAACATTTGGTTTTTCTATCTTTTCTGGTTGTAGCAACTTAAACAAATTAACATTTGTGTATTTTTAGGCAAAGCAAGGACTTAATTAAAGTTAATGAAAGAACAATCCAGTGTCTCTATAGGGATTACATCCATATTGGACAATTCCATACCTCATATCCTCATAAGCTCATAGATACCCCATAAAAACCCCTTATGACACTAAAAAACTTGTTTTCATTCCTAACTGGGCTCAGCAGCCATCCCTTCACTGCTTTTAAAAAAGACTAATCGTTAGAGTTACAAAAGTTACAAAAGTTACCAGTGAGCAAAGTCCAAACAGAAAATACGTTTCCTTCAAACAAATGTTTGGCAAAACCGTTTAGTCGTACAGAAACGTGATGTTTAAGAGACAGGGTTGTATGTAATGGTGCCAGACCACATTATTTAGGTCCTGTGTTCCTGCCAGTCTCCTCAATGAGATTCATGATAGAAGGGCATATTTTCATTGAGAGTATTAATAGATCATAGACAGGCCTTGAGCTTGAGGACAGACTGAATTGAAAAGCCATCAACAACCCTAACCATCCCTATCAGATGTTAATGGCACACTAAGTGTAGCCTAGTCCCAGACCTAATTATGCATATATGTGAGAAATGAAACTTGATTTTGATGAGTACAAAAGGAAAGACAGTTTACAGTATTGATTCACAGAGTGGTTTTTCACGAGTGCGAGCTGTGGGTGTTTTGCTATCACATGAGAAATCAAACACAAGCTGAGAGGCGCAAAAGAAACGCAGGCAGAGAGGGAAAGAGAGAAAAATAAAAGGATGTGGGGCTGCATTGTAAACAACTCTTACCCTAGGCAATGTACGTGGTTCATATGAGAAGCACGGCAAGAAAGAAAAAAAAAAGCTCATCACATTCACAGATGGCTACCCAATCCAAGGCAAATGTCAAAAGGACTCGCATGACAGCCAGAGCACCTGTGAAAAAGAGCACAGCACAGAGTACACGATGGATTTACAGATGGTTGAGTGTGCAGGGAGATGATGGAAACCCCACCACAAATGTCTTTGTATCATCTTATTAACACTCCCATTTGGTCAGGATGTTTATATTTGCTGCAATAAAGTATAGAGGGATCTAAAACAAGCATGTGTGTCTCTTTGAGATCAAATCCAACTTCAAATGATGCCAGATATCACTCGCAGGAAGATAAACAATGAGATTCAGTCAAACCTGTTAAGTAAACCTGTTAAAAACCCAATAAAACCTGTTCAGTGTACATTGCATTAATGCAAAACAAGACACTGTTTTAATGGTGATCAGCAGCAACACTCATGATCCTTGCAGGCAACTTTTTCACTAAAGGTCACTTCTAACTAAATGTAAATTAGCAAGTATTTCCTCTCCCACTTTCTTATTATTTCACATTTTGCTCCCTCGGGAAGATTTGAATGACAAAGCTCTGCTCAGCTTTGAGGGTAAAGTCAGAAGAGTCCGCACAAAGCCGCATTCTCTCCCAGCCTATTCCCATCCAATACATATGCTAATACGTCAAGTCACAGCTGATCGAAGAACTTACAGTATGAAACATTTTACAGTTACATTTATTCAAACTAGCTTTTCAAAAATGTATCTGGATGGTACAGTTGGACGAAATATCCAAGAAGTCTCCTTGTTTGTAAAGCTTTGGTTCCCCAGGCAGCCAGGCAGGGAGTAAAACTGGTCTTCTTCCCAAGGAAAATACCGAATACCAGGTTCAAGCATAATGTATTCTTTTGTATTTAAGGGCCTTTTTACACTGGAAAGTCCAAATCATCGACTGTAGATAAAGATGGATGACACGTCTCCACTTCCTCTTCACGAAAAGAAGCCAAAATATTCAGAATACGAGTGCCGCCATCTTGTAATTTTGGAACCAGAGCGATTGATCGGTGGAGCAGCGGTATCGTAGTCCTGCCCACACACCCGGCCGACCAATCAGGAGTAAATCACAGCTGTCAATCACGTTTCACCCTGTTTTTATAGCATCAAATAATTAATTAAAAACCAAACAAATCAGAAAAAGTAACACTTGAACAACCATCAGCATGATGCATTACCACGAGTGCAACAAAAAAAAGAAAAGAAATAAGAACTACCTAAAATGACAGAAACCATCTTTGTGAAAAATGTATTTGATGTGTACTTTGAGTTTTTTGTTTGGCTCATCCACTAACATGGAGGAGGCGGGACTTATGACCTGCAGCCAGCCACCAGAGGGCAAATATTTTGGCTTCACTTTTGGGGATCTGTCCAGTCGTCCGTCTCTATATACAGTCGATGGTCCAAACCAAGATTCGCATTTTCGTTGATTGTTATACATTTGATCCGATTAGTTTTGATTTCATATTGCAATTATGCGGCTGCATTAAAGAATGCAGAGTGTTGTCTGACATCGGCGTGTTGTCATTTCGGCATCCTCTCTCGTTCTCTCGTATCCTCTCTCGTTCTCTCGTTCTCTCGTATCCTCTCTCGTTCTCTCGTATCCTCTCTCATTCTCTCGGAAAATAAGTGAAAAGAGCCTCAAAGTTTTTTTCCAACTGACTCTTTATAAAGTCGCCTCCTCTCCCCATGTACTGCCCGGTCTGGTCCAGGGAGGTTTTCCACCTGTCATTTTGGTTTGGATCAAACTGGAAAGTCTGAAAGTCCGGACCAAACAATGTAGGTGTGAAAGGGCCCTAAATTAAAACAAATCAAGCAAAGAAATAAAGCCAAATGAACCAATTGTCAGCACATTCATACCCATGGTGCACAGCCTACAATCTCATATTTAAGTTTACTGTAGTTTGTTGACCAAACATTATTTGTATTAGGGATAAAAGAGTTCTTGTAGATCTCTTTCTTTGGGTACCTGTTCTGTAGCGCCACCCTGAGGGGAGCAACTCAAACTGTGGGAGGAGAGGGTGTGTTTTGTCGTTAATGATTGACAGGGCTTTCCTGTGTGCAGCCGTGCTGCAGAGGTCATTAATGACTTTTGTTGGCAGCCTACTATCTTCCCTGCTGTTTTAACAATCCTGGTTTCTGTTTACTAAAGTGCCGGACCAACAGAGATATTAAAAACAAGGATACACTCTCATGCTGACATCCACTTGTTCCAAAATGTCAAGACTGACCCCAAACCAAGGAGAGTAAACAGAGAAGTCATGCATCATCAGTGCGTCATATCACATGTGCAGTAAAGTCTGCTCTGCACTCAACAGATGCTGCACGATCATGGAACCAAAAAGTTCTGTCAGGCCGAGTGCACCTGAGCGGACACCATCTCTTATTTGTAGCGCCGCCTGCTGTAACCCTCCAACAGTTACAGTTACAGTTACAGTTACAGTTACAGTTACACTGGGCAGGTGTCAGATGGTGCATGGTGACAAAAAGCTGGAAGTAATGATACAGAGTATTTAGAGTGAGAAACACTGAGAGCAGGCAGGAACAAACACAGGACACTCTGAAGACCGGGGTTTGTGTCCCGGTTGAAAATCTAATTAAACAGAAAGTTTTTGGTGTTTTTTAACAAGTTTTTAAGTGACCATAACAACCTGATGTTCCGTGTCAGGTGGGATGTGGTGCGTCATGTGACGTGGTGCGTCATGTGACGTGGTGCGTCATGTGACGTTGTTCCTCAGAAGTAATTTAATGTCTAAAATATTATGATTTTAACCCAAACCACAACCTTTTTTTCTAACCCTAACAAGTTGTTTTGTTGCCTAAAGGTTAAATCTAAGCCTAACGTCCGTTTTAACAACTTTAACAACATGTTTAAAACTGCAAATGTAACGTTCAGGTATGAGGGTGAAAAACGCTGATATGGGTCGTGTTTACTTCCACCACCAGGGGCACGAATTCAGGAAACACTCGTATTTGTCTCATTAAAGGGTCGGAACATACAGCTTATATTGTCGGATATGTTTTGGAGGACTTGTTGCACTAAAACAATGTCGTCAGCATATTTAAACAGCTGGAAGTGATGTGCAGAGTCATTTCATTGGTCTATGCAGAGAATAGTTGACCTGTTTTGCTTAATGGTTGTTTCCACTGCAGGAACCTTCTGAGATCCTCTGGAACTGAACCTGTTTCCACAAGACTAAATTACATTTGTATCGGATAGTTCCAGGGGGTCATTAAAGTCAAAAAGCAAAGTGTCCTTTCACATATGTTTTTCATTTAATTATGCCATCAAATGCAGAAGAAAAAGCATAACAGTGTGCATCGTATTTCACTTTATTTCTGTGTTTGATTTGTTTTCATGGAGGCATTTTAAATCTTCCGTAGCCTGAAGACATATATAACCAGTTAGCCCATGAGCCCATGTCTGTCTTTGTGCATAAAGCAGCTCCAACTGCTTCAGATATTATCTCTCAAAATAATCTGTGTGTGCGTAAAGGAGAGAGAGGGTGTGTGTGTGTGTGTGTGTGTGTGTGTGTGTGTGTGTGTGTGTGCTTTGAACATAGATGAACAATAGAAATTAAGGATGCTCAGGGGACGTCAAAAGTGATTTATAATTGAAAACATTGACATATCAAAGGGTTTAAGTTTGATACTCACAGCGGTTCAGCAAACACTTTGGGCATAATTATGCTGATATGTGTTATTACAGGTTAACAGGCAGAGAGAATACGATTACGTTGTGGCTGATAGTAAAGTTCTCAGCATCTGATGTGAGAAAAGGCTTTGATGAAATACATTTGCATAGATATCTCTCCTGTTTTCTCTTTGTTTGTCTGCTCTGCTGCTTCTTTAGCATCTGTTTGGCCACCTGCTAAAGATATTGTCTGCTGTTGTTGAGGTTATTCTGCTCTGCCTGCTTTCACATTTATTTCATAAAGAATCTGTTACAGTCAATATTTCCACATTGATCCAATTATGACTTTGTGGGTGTTTTGGGGCAACTTTGTACGACCTGTGTTGGTTCAAAGCAACAGCTTGCCCTGAGGGTGCAACAATAACGTGGATCAAATGCAGGAGAGCAGCCATACGAGATGAGGCTGCCTCAGTTCAAACATATGGGACTGCAGAAAGCTGACAGATTGGATTCTTAATTATACAAACATTTCTTAGAGGCAGAGCTGCTCTCTGGAAGGAAAAACAACCTCATTGGTGCAATTAAACCTCAACGGACGGAGAAGATGAGCATTTATTTATTTATCAACGTGAGGAGGCGGTAAAAAAGGAATATTATAATTCAAATTCAATCTAATTATGGTTTTAAGATCTTTTTTGACCTTGGAAACAGCAGTTGAGAAAACAATCTCATCTGGAGTTTTTGATGGTGTCACATGATCCTCAGCAGATGGTATACTCTGGAGATGATGGAATTTAAAGGAGTCCTCCAGTGATTTAGCATTTCACCTCCATAACGTTCGGGGACTTGTGAGAGACAGACTGAAAAAACAACAGTGAACATCGAAGCTGAGATATCCTGCCAAGCTTCAAACCCCTCTGATTCCTCCATTTCCCATAATGCTACTTGATAGCGTCTTTCATTAAACTCTCCCTGTCTTGTAAACACCCTTGTCTTTGAAACTCGACGGCCGCCGGGCTTTCTGTCATCTCTCTGACTCCAGGAGATGTGATGACCCTGGTGACATCACTATGACATCATCAGGGTTACAGCGTTTTGTCAGACTTGACAAAACTCCTCTAGACTCACAGAAGACATCATACTCGGGGCGTCCGTGGAATTCACATCGTCGAATCTGATTGGTCAAGTCTTCCCTATACTGATCTGTGTTGAATCTTTTTTTCTCTCATTGACCCCCTTCTGTTTAAGCTTTATGTATCTATAGAAAAATAGCAAAAATGACTAAATTGTTGGCCGAGACAATGGCTTAGCTTTGCAGAACAATGGACAGCGCTGTTTGTTGTGTGTAGGGAGTGCGTGTTGCAGTGTGTGTTTCAGTGTGTGTTGCAGTGTGTGTTGCAGTGCGTGTTGCAGTGTGTGTTTCAGTGTGTGTTGCAGTGCGTGTTGCAGTGCGTGTTGCAGTGTGTGTTTCAGTGCGTGTTGCAGTGCGTGTTGCAGTGTGTGTTGCAGTGCGCGTTGCAGTGTGTGTTGCAGTGCGTGTTGCAGTGCGTGTTGCAGTGCGTGTTGCAGTGTGTGTTGCAGTGCGTGTTGCCGTGCGTGTTGCAGTGCGTGTTGCAGTGCGTGTTTCAGTGCGTGTTGCAGTGCGTGTTGCAGTGCGTGTTGCAGTGCGTGTTGCCGTGCGTGTTGCAGTGTGCCGCTGTCTGAAACACTGAAACGGAGCAGACGAGATCAGTAGTCAGGCAGAACACTGGTCAGGGGTTTTCATAAAACTGCTGTCATTTTCTATTTAATGGAATGCACTCAGTCCCTCCCAGGGTCTCCTCGATAAACTCCTTCACACAAACACATTGCTCATTAACAGAGTCAGTTTCACTTGTGTTTCCTCCAGGTTGCTGTTACTGCTGGATGATTTGTCTTCTTTCCTCAGAATATTTTTTGGGCCTGTCATGTCAGTGATGTTAAAACAGTTTCCTCTCGACATTTCTGCCTACGACAGGAGATCCTGTGGAGGAGCTGAGTGCTGTTGGTATCACATTAGATCAAATAGAAAATGACAGCAGGTGTGTTAAAGCGCTGATTGGCTAATTGGCATCTTTCCTGCAGCGAGTCTGTCGCTGATGACCAGGCTGTGCGTTAACGATGTGAGCCTTGCCTCTCTGGGACTCAGTGACCGAGAGGTGAACGTCAGGTTGCAGGTTAGTTATTTAAGTAATGCTTACTAGTCGTTTCCCAAAGTAACAGAGTTTCTGTAATGCAACACTGCTTCCGTTTGTAAATACATGACGTAGTTACACATGTGCCGCAGAGCGTGACGTAGTTCTGTTTGCTACTTAAAGTTAAAATAACTCAACGGTGACTTTTAGTTTTAAACGGGACACGAATAGCAGCTTCCTGGGTCAAAGTCCTGCTTGTTTGACCCACCCACCCTAAACAGACTTTCTCAATCTGCACGACTTCCTGCTTTGCTCCCGTCATAATTACTACGGCCACTAGAGGGCGCCGCCTAACAATGAAGGTAAATATGGGTCGTAATGAGCTGCATGTAGAACCACCCTGTTGCATTATGCCGTGTACAGTAACATTTAGTTTTGGATTCATGAAGAGATTGATGATAGATCAGCCTGTTTTAGAAGAAGAAGTCTTTGCTTTGTTTGAAAGATTAGCTGTAGCTCTGTCTGGTTGTTAGCACCAGCACTTAAAACAGCATATTTCTTTCATTTCTCATCCAATTATCTCTCATTTCATTCAGTTTCCCTTCAGTTAGTTCCTTTGTTACGATCACTTTGCATTGATCCTTTAGAAGGAAAGCATCCTAATCTTACGTTAGATTTTTTTGGAGTACAGTACTACTTTAATGTGAGTACTCGAGTATAGAAATGACACCATTAAATATCCCCATCTACAACAACACAACCATTGATTGTGAAGTATTTATTTAAATAATGAACCCAGACAATTATAATTAGCATTATTCAGCAGATGCTCAGCAGACGAGCTGTCATTGGTACCGTGAGTTGGTGTGTGCGTGTGCATCTGTTGCTTTCAGTAAAGAGGTTCTGTGTTGGAGCTGCAGCCACGTGGTTTCCATGGTGGTTACCATGGAGAGTCCTAATGGGCTGCGTTTATTCCCACCTTGCTCTGTCACAGAGAGTGACCGAGGCCAAAAGAGGAAAAGGGTTATCTCGCTCCATTTTTAACTTTATCTCTTCAACCATATTGTGCCTCCAACCCAGTCCCCTGCCTTTTCAAGTCTGTGGCCTCGCTATTTCTTCCTTTTTATGACAGATAGAAAGAGATATTACCTTCTGTTCTCCACCTGGGGGAATTCTGAAGAGGAGTCATCCCATTTTCGGTAGGTGGTTCTGATACCAAAATCTGACAATAAATTAAAGAAGGAAAATGTAAACGTAATTACAAACTGTCCTGTGGGCAGCAAAGCCTCACACACACCAGCATTCATGGACCATAATGCAGCTTGCATTCTTGATTTGGACCCAAATTGATCATTTTATACACGAAATGTGCGCTATTAAAGCATACCTGAGGGAGAGAGCAGTCGCTGAGTGTCCACCGTCCATTTACATCGAACTAGAGGCAGAAACTTGGAAACCATTACTGCTTTCAAAGGAAGAAGAAGGAGGTGGGAGAAAATGAAAGTGGAAGACAGCGTGGCTGTTAATAATTAATTCGGCAGAGTTTTGGTCCTGGGAGGCCAGAGGAAAATATATTGATGTTTGAAAAATGCTAATTAAAGAAAGGAGCACACTTTGGTTTGGAAGGCATCCGTCTGCCCAGGCAGTTTGAAATCTCACTGCTGCCTGGGCTAATGGTGCTAGTAATGCCTTTGGGGAAACACAGCATGAAACACAGAGGCGGGCGCTAATGAGTCTCGTGGACCTCTCCGGCACACAGGATGAATGAGAGCGATGGAGAGAAGACGCTGAAAGCAACGAAGGAGCCAGAGTTGGTGGAAGACGTCTCGTATTCTTTTAAAAGTCCATGGCAAATGAGGGAAGAGGGATCCTTTGGTGGCTAAAACTGGATTCACGCGCACAATAGGCAGTCTGCTGGCAGCCAATATTGAGTCACCCTGCAAATGGAATCAACATACAACACACAATGAGTAATACATTTACACTATTGGCTTCACACAGCACAAGGCGGCGAAAGAACACAATTATAAAGAAACGATCTCGCTTGTGCACCCTGCCCCTGTTTTCTCCAGGCCTTTGTGATTTGGAACAACGATTTGTGCATACCAATAAGCATCCCGATACTTGCACAAGAAAGGGAAAGACAGCAGTGTGGAAATGCTTGCTACTTCTGCACAGCTGTGCTTTGGGCTAAATGCTAACATCAGCATGCTAACATGCCATTCCCAAGGTTCTATGTTCTAAATATAAAATAACATTTAAGAAATTGGTAAGTTCAAATTGCAAAAGAACGAAGGGGGATGAACAGTAAAAATCTGTTCAGCCACTGTGGAGACATCAATGTCTAAAGTCAAGAACACTGTATCGCCCACAAATGTATTAGAATCAAGTAATCAGTCCGCTTTTAGCTGGGTGATTTCAATATATTGACCCAGGAAATATACATGAACATCTGAGGGAAAAACATAGATGTTAATATACATGTGTCACATTAAGAGGATATTGAGCTGGGGAACATAGAACCCTGAGAACATAGAACCCTGAGAACATAGAACCCTGGGAACATAGAACCCTGAGAACATAGGGCCCTGGGAACATAGAACCCTGAGAACACAGAACCCTGGGAACATAGAACCCTGAGAACATAGGGCCCTGGGAACATAGAACCCTGAGAACATAGAACCCTGGGAACATAGAACCCTGAGAACATAGGACCCTGAGAACATAGAGCCCTGGGAACATAGAACCCTGAGAACATAGGACCCTGAGAACATAGAGCCCTAGGAACATAGAACCCTGAGAACATAGAACACTGGGGACATAGGACCCTGGGA
>JAOVVB010040212.1:0-15163 GCA_028570985.1 Heterobranchus longifilis
ATCTCGCTTCAGTCCTCCATCATTTTTCCTTGTGTTACGCTGTTTTCCACGAGAGACACTTCAGCAGATCCACCACAAAGTAATATTTGTCACCGGGTTGTCAACGTTTATAGAGCCTGCATGAAACAATGCAGATGTTGTGCTTTTGATAGTCCAGCTGTGGAACAGTGTAGTTGCACCATGACAGACATTTGCCAGATTCTCTGAATACCGCGGTTGTCTCCTGCATTTGGGTCCACCTACTCCACTCATGTCAATTTTTCAATTATTAGGTCGTGTACTTTGAATGTAAATAAGGTGCCAGCGTGTATAAAAAAGCGTCAAAATAGATTTTGTTTTGTTTAATTCAGGGGGAGGATCCCCCAGACCCCTCTACGGAGGAAGGCCTTTGCACACCAACTCTGTATTTTTCACATGCATTTTTTGCACACTGAGTCCGATGCGTTTTATTATTCTATTCATTGCAAAAATTGGCAAAAGGAGAGTTTCACCTGCTGATAACAGCTGCTGCAGACGATCCGTGTGTCCACCGTGTCCGTGTTTGGAGCAACTGACATGCAACTCCCTGGTCCGCTATCATGCCAGATCTTTTTTTTGCCAGAGCAGCTCGAGTCTCTGAAGTGTGCAATTTACTTCTAAATGTATATTAATACCTGTATTTACATTTTGGATGATGACGTTTCTGATTGGTCAAACAACTCTCTAAAAGCTTCTGACAGATGCAGGCAAGGAAAATCTAACCCTATTCTGAAAACTCAAATGACGGACAAAAGTCTCGCAGTCGGTGTGTACATTTTTCAGATGAAAAGACTTGGGGTGTTTTCATACCTGTAGTTCTTTTGTCTGGTCCGAATCAGTTGATGAGTGTGTAAATTTGGAGCGTTTCCTTGTTGGTTCAGTTTCTCTTCACACAGAGAAAAATGTAAGCGGACCAATAATGCATCAGACCACGTTAGAATGTTAATTCCACTTATTGGTCAGATGTGTCAGGGGGCGGGAGCAAGAATGGAAATACAGGAAAAAGGTCCCATGCTCAGGACTAGTGCATATTTCTAATGGATGTATAATTCATCCATTCATCATGAACTTAGAATACTGGGCTGCCGGCTGCAAATGTGACATGAATACGGCTGCAGTCCCTCCGCCTCTCCCTGCTGCTTCACTGGGAGGACAGTGGACTCGCTTGTCTGTCTCTACAGCGCTTATGTCCAGTCTCCTCATGGTGTCTGCAGGAGGCAGTGGGACCGCTGCACTATTATGACATATTTATGGTCTGATAAACAGTAAATTCATCCCGAGCCCCCTGCTACAGGAGCCATTTAGCTCAAACTTGCGGAGCTGGTAGTTGGGTGGATCGTACCGAGGCTTGGTACGATTGTTTTGGTCTGTACTCTTATGCGATTGCTGTGTTCACACCTGCCCAGACGAACCGCACCAAGAGGGGAAACGAACCAGAGTTTGATTCAACCGAACTAAACACGGCAGGTGTGAAAACGCCCTTAGAAGCGTTACTCGGAGCACGGGCTGAGACAGCCACGGAGCGCGCACTGCTACGTCCTGCAAAACCACTCCCATCTGGGTGTAATGCCAAGTTTTTAGGTAGTCCCTCTGTTACTTTTTTCTTTAGCTTCTCTGAGAATGATGCAGGCAGAGCATGAGCACCTGTTGTTCTGCTGTGTGCTAAAATGCTTATTCAGTAGGAAGGTCATGGACACGCCGTTGGGACGGAGGGAGGACGTGAGGGCCCTCCCAGAGAGGGAGGATAGGGATTTATTTGACCTTCTTTGTGACTAGCTGTGGCTGGTCAAACTAATTTACTACATACAGGTCTTTGAAGCCTCGGTGAACAAAACACGGAGCAAGAAAAGAAGAGATTTGTAGCTTGAGGATAACACTCACCGCACGTCTGAGGTTACAGCAGGCCTGACTTGACTCATTCTTCACTATCTGCTTACCACAAGAATCACCCACCCCATAGAGGACAGACATAGCTGAGCATCTTGTTAGAGTGCAAGGAAAGTTTGAACTCTATACTTTCTAGACTCAGGGGGGACTTCAGTGAATGAGGAATCCATTTTAAGCTGCAGCCTGTCCTGATGTCTGTATGCTTACACAGATGGAGGTTTTAGTGATACTTCAATCCAGCAATAGGAACAAAATCATTCCTGAGACAAGAGCACTCGCACAGTGCTGGGCTTCCTTTCTTATGCTTGTCTGAAAAAGTACCATATGTTACACTTTAGTACTTCACAAGGCTATTGTACAACCAGATAAAAAGGGTGTGATGCTATTCAGTATAATAGCCGTGGCAGAAATACTACAGCACCTTTTGGAGAGCTTAGGATTTTCAAGTTTCTAATTATTTTGGAGGCCATTATTTGCAGAGGCGGCATTGTGTGAGCTGCATTACATTAAAATCTGAGACATTTCACTGATTTTTAAAGGCCAGTCATGAGGAATGCGACTCAAAGAGTTGTATTAATGTCTTCTTGAAAGGAGTTTTTCAAAGTCTGAAAAAAATTGATTAGACTTCAGGGGCTCTATCTTACATGCAGTGCACAGCACAACTGTCATTGATAGTTTCCAACCGACGCAGTTGTCATTTTCACGCCCAAAGCCCCATTGGCCAACAAAAACCTGGTCTAAAGTCAATGGCACAATATTTTCCTGCTATTTAAAGCATACATTATTCAGATAATATATAGTGATGCATGGATTGCTGTTATATCAGTGGGACCTGTGGTTAATCCACGGATAATTAACATTCTGATTAATAGCACATGGGTTGCAGGTGGGTGTAATAATACATCAAGAAAATATTAATATAATTATCTAAAATGTGAAGATGGCAGAGAGCAGAGCAGATGAGCAGCCCCCTTTCCGAAAAAGCCCAGTCTGCTCTGATTGGTCAGTGTTCCCGAATCTCGTCATTGCAGCCGGGGAATGACTGTAACGACACTGTAGCGGCACTTTCTACCTATGTAGCTGTGACATCACATACTCACGGCTTTTTCAGTCAGGGCAGCTGGGCTGTGGAACACCCTGCCTATTTTTATTAGAAGTTGCAGTACTCAGGACAGTAGTCATTAATGTAGTTTTATGTATTGGTTAAATGTAATCAAATGTGTGTGTATATATGTGTATATATGTGTATGTGTATATATATATATATATATATATATATATATATATATGCTGTGCTGTCATACATTTGTGTATGATGTATTGATATATAGTGTGTAATTTTACTAACTTAACTGAATTATGTTTTTGATCTCAGAATGCTCAGAATTGTGTGCCACCGTTGACCACCGCCCATTGTCCCTGTCAAATAAACAATTAAAAAAAGTTACTGAAAAATAATTAATTAGATTTACTAGTTACCTGAAAAAAGTAACTCGGTTACTTTACTTCTCCACGAGTTGAACACAACTGAATGCACCACAAATTAACGAGGGGCAACTGAACGCACCATTAAGTTCAGTGGTCAGTGCCCGCACACATTTTGTTGTTTGTTTACATAACTCAGAAGGCAAATGTTGCCACCCCGATGACTTCAGGGACAGGAGGATTTTACAGTTCTGTTGTTTCTCCATCATCTCCAACTCCAGCAGTGGGCTTGGTGTTTGTAATAGCACAGCTGCAGGCTAACTATCAGTGGTAAGCTAACTGTTAGCTGTTATAATCCTTTTGAGTGTAATACAACCACTTTAGATCACTTAGCTTTAACGTTACCTGCTGCCAAGTACCAATCATAGTTTGCAGTCTGCTCTACTTTTGTCACCATCTTTTATCTTAAAATATCTCCAATATCTGCTGACAATGCTGCTCCTCTCCATGAGCACAGTATAGGACGTGCATTCCTAACTAACACAGTAACAAACCTTTCAGTAACTGTAATTTAGTTACTTAATTAAAAAAAATAATGCGTTAGAGTACTAGTTACTGCCGAAAGTAACTGAGTTACTGTTAGTCCCAACACTGGTTTTGATACTCTGTATTTATATAGCATTTAGACCTGCTTTATAAGAGACATGGAAATCTCACGTTTTACAATATGGGACCTGACTGAGGCTTAGAGCACCTGCTGCAAGGATTTTTGGTTTACGTAGTTACAAAACAAGTTTCAACTTCACTGAAATTGTACTCTGATGTTTATTAAGTGAATCCTAGCTTTAGAGATGTCACTGCAAAACAAGAAAAGAGAACAAAACACAGCATCCTAGTTCCATTATTTCGCTGATGATTACATTTTGGGTGTCTGCTATTCATCTAAAAAAGATTTCACTTTACTGTGCATTGATAATTAAATGCACAATGTTCCATAAGCACAAAATGTGACTGCTTTTTACAGTGTTTTGCAAATAATAGTTATTTCATCAATTTATTTCAAGCTATCATCGGGATAAATTAATGAATCAATCACTGAATTCATTCAGTGTTTTAATTGGAAAGAGACATTTGATTCCCACACAGACACATTAAAGCACTGCTGTATAGTATTTTATCAAAACAAACAAAACAAAACAAAGAAAAGGTCTCTGGAAATTTAAATCAAATGTGTGATGCAAACTAATCAGACCTGTGCTTTACTCATGGTTTGTGGAGCAAACACTTGCAGTCATCATTTCGAAACACTAATCTATCTTGTAATCAAATACAAAAGAGATGTTTTTATTCAGTCTGGCAATTTAATCAAAATTTAAAATATGAGTGAGGATGTTAAATTCAGTCCAGGAGAATAGCTTGCTTTGCTGCATTAGCAGCAAACACAAAAAGAACAGTGATTAGGGCGGGATTTCCCCTGCAGTGGCTTAAGGCCAATTCATACTTTCTGCGTGCACAATGTAAATATCATCATCGCCCATGAAGCAGAACCCTATGTGGTCAGTGCGCGTGCTGCCCGAAAAAGTGACCATGTGCCCCGTATGCATAGCAAGCTCTGTTGTTTCTGTATGCAGAGAGCTCTGTAAGGACTCATAGAACTGGGGTTACAACCAGTAACTACTCTGTATGCACCACTAGCTGGTTTGACAAGAAGAAGAAAAAGAAAATAAGACAATCATAACAAAGTGGACGCTTGTTTTGAAGAGAGGTTGTTTGAGGAGATCGGCCATTACTCATATTTATATAATTCGTCTTTTAAAAAGAATATAAAGACCACCAACTGGAATAGAGTTTGGAGTGTGAATCGACGCGGAAGTAGTTTTTTCTCACCACTGTCTCGCTGTAACGCTTGCTCTTGATGTTGGGACTTTGAAAATCATTGGGCCTGTTCTAGCCCTGCTCTGTATGAAAAGTGTCTGGAGATAACTTAAGATAAATAAATAAAATTGAATAAATAGATAGAAATAAATAGATAAATTGAATTGAATTGAAAATTGAATAGAACCGCGTGCATGCCTGCGTGATCCGTACTTGGACGACCAATCCAGCTACTGTAGTATGTCCGGGGCTTTAGGGTGGCTCAAAAGCAGATTATGGGGTATTATTGCATATCTACATATGTTACGTAGACTGAAGCACGTAATGCAGAATCAAATTTCACAAGCGTGAGTTCTGCCCAGAAACTATCACCCGAGCCCAACTCCATATCACCGCTGCTTTCAAGCAGCCTTTAGACGGAGCGATACAATCGCTTGTTAAATGCTTCTTTTTGTTTAGCAATAGATCACACGGGTTAGGGTTAGGGGTTAGGGGGGTCAGGGTTAGGGTCAGATGCAGCCCACTGAAAGGTTCTGTGTGGCCCCCAAGTCCATCATGAGCACAAAAAAGTCAATATAATTTTGCTTCCCATTAAACTGTTACTGGGCCTTTATTCTGAAATGGGTCAGTGCTGTGTTTATTGGTCATGGTAACAAATGGTATATTTTATATTAAACTTTAAATTTATTCAGTTGATGCCAGATGTTGCTGCTAATATCATTGCTACCCATATTCTGTATGCATGGCATCTGGTAAAACTTCAAAATTTGGACCCTGCCAACAAAAATTATTCGGCCACAATTAAATTCCATGGCAATTCAGCTGTAGCCGACTGCGCATCGCAATATCCGAGACCACACCTAACTGTGATGCCCTCGTTCACGCTCATCAGAGTAACATTTGTGTCCGGTACACGACAGACTGATCAATTTCTCATGTGGGCCCCCCATGGAAAAAAACATATTGGTTTTGGTAGTTGCTTGTAATAACTTGCAGATGGCTTGTCTGTAGTGCAGCACTGCAATATTATTGTGAGAGCCCCAACAGTGATCCCAACATAGATGATCAATTCTCTTGATGGTCAGTTAGCTGATGGATGGCAACAAAAAAAAAAACATCTACCTGCATGAGTGCATGACAAGGTATTACTTGCTACTGAATAATATTTTTTTTTAATGCTGATATACTGTCAAGCAGTGATTTTTACTGGTCTTTTTCAGTTATTAATTTCCTGTTTCCTCCTATTTTTCAAAGTCATATGAGCTACAAATAGCTACATGTGATTAAAATGAGTGATATCATTTTAAGCTTTAGTATATAAAGTGAACTTCAATTTAAATGCAAATCTGACTTCTAATAATGCTGGACTATCTAATTTTTCAGTCTAACAGTCAATTTCAGGCACTCCATTTGTCCATTTCTGAGTTCACTCTTCGCTCTTTAGTGTTTTGGAGCAGAATGTCAAAAGAGCCATAAAGAGTACGGTTTGGAAATCACTGAGTGGAAAGGGGCACGCAAAATTCACATTTAATGTTAGCATTTATCATTCATCACCTCCGGGTATCCTTCACACAGAAAGGCTGGCTGAACTGAAGATAAAGCAACAAGAATATCATATTATTTGGCGTGTAACTTTATTTGTAGCAATATCACACAAAGATTCACAAACTGCCCCATTTACCTTTAAGATTTAGTAGCACTTTTCAGAAAGCATCATTTTTAATGGCTCATTAAGAGTGTTTTGTAGCCTTTTGGCTGAAAATGATGTTCCAAAACACAAATCTAACATTTCAAATATTTCAAATTTTCATACTGGTTCCTCGATCCGTCGATCCGACCCAACTACCATTCTGGGATGCAGCAGAGCACGGAAACTGCAGCTGTGTCCAGACATCACCAACCTATATCTGCATGGGTTGCTGTGATAACGATCTAGGCGTCAGTATCTATGTATACTATGCTGATGACACGGCTTTCCAATGCAAAAGCATGAGAAATGGAGGTCCATCATTTTGCCCTCTGATGGAGAAAAAACTTGTACTCCTGGCTCGTGTTCTTTGATGAATAAAGAAGAACTCTGTAGGCCTCCGTTGAGTTACATGGATATAAGTTTAATAAAACACATATCTGATAACAGAGAAGAGTTTGGTTACAGCATGCATGGACACTTAAACTATAATCAAAGACTTTCATTTTTATACAGTATGTCCCGTGTCATAGAATCAAGTGCAGAGATAAGAATGCTGTGTGCATCACTCGGTCCAGGCTGCTGGCATCAGGTCAGGAATATCTTATCCTGACCTGGAGACTCCGGGAGCCTCATCAACCAATGTCGAGATGACATGCCCACAACATCATTACATAGCTTAATAATCAGAAATTTCTCTGACACCCTCCAAACAATTACGCTGTTGCGGTGCAGAACTGGTATATATTCCGATGCTCCCTGCTGCACTGTGAAGCGAGAAGTGTCGGCAAAGTACTGACAGGTGGGAACATGTAGTCATCGGGACCTTTGATTATGATGATCGGTGGCTTGCCAATTATGGAATGCGATGGGTGAAGGTTTGAAATCTGATTAGAGCTGCCAGAGCGTTCGGACTGAGACAACCCATTGGAATTTCAAACCACCAAATGTGGTTTGGATCTGGTTTGCGAAAATCTAAAGTCAATCTGGATATGCAAAAAAACAAAAAAACAAAAAAAAACAGATTTGGGCTGGCAGTCCTACCTGGCATTCCCATCAGTCTCAGCTGTACCTTGTGTTCACTGCTAATTAGCAAATGTAAATGCTAAACTAAGATGGTGAACATGGTAAAAATAAAAACTGCTAAACATCAGCATAATTGTCATTGTGAGCATATTAGCATGCTGACATTAGCCTTTAGCTCAAAGCACCACTGTGAAGATCCGCCCCTTCGCTCGCATATAATACTGGAGGCGCATCGCATGGAGTTCAACTAGGGCTGGGTATTGCCTACAAACTCAAGATACAATATGTATCATGATACAGAGGCCACGATATGATAGGTATCACAATACACGTTGATTTTTAATGACCGTGTCCTACACAGAATTTACTACAACCACTGTTCTTTATTATTCTGTTCTTTATACCGGTGATCACACAACTTAAAACACTTCAACTTGCAAATAAAATAATCTCACATGAATTGAGACATGCGCTCTTTGTGTAATGTGGATTGGCTTTATTGTGTATCTTTATCAATATACATAGGAGTACATCACGATGTATTGCCATGTTGATATTTTGAGCACTTTCAACTATGGTGAACTTTGACAGGGAAATTTTGCCTCGGTATTTGCATGTGTGTGACCGCGGCTTCAGGCTACAGCTAAGCTGCTAACATGGCGGCAGACTTTTGTTTCTTTTCCTTTGGAATAATTCAGAGCATGCAAGTTTCTGGTTGATAAAATAGTTACATGGTGTTTAAAACATTAAATACACACTGTAGGTAGATATAGGTAGGTTTTTTTTCCAATGACTTTTTTGTTTGTGATTATGTGTAATTATATTTATTCACAACTTGTGTAAAGACAAAATAGTCTAACGAAATAGAAATTATTTATATCACCTCGGGCTGCTGCCTGTTAGTCGATTAATCGACTAATCGGTTGTTTTTGTCTTAGGCGACTAAGATTTCTTTCGTCGATTAGTCATTTTTTATGCTTTTTTCATGCTGAATGCTGATTTCCAAGAAAACTGTGAGCACATCTCTGGTAAACACAAGATTTAATGTGACACTTTTGCATGATTCTTTGTGGAGAAACTCAATTTTACAGATCTGTCGATTAAATCAACTAATCGATTAGTCGACAAAATCACATACAGTATGAGTGTTAGTCGACTAAGAATTTCTTTAGTTGAGGACGGCCCTGATATCACCCAACCAAACAAAGTATCACATGTAGAGAATAAATCAACAATTGTTTTCTACCATATTAGTTTCCACCTCTTTTTTCCCCCCCCACACACACACACGCACACACGTGCACGCACACACACCACACACATCTCTGACACACACACTCTCTCTCCTGCCACCCTGGAGAGTTCACTGCTTTTGCTTTTTTAACCTCCAACCCGGGTTGTCCATGCTGCGTACGCTGCATGTCACTCAGTGAACTGTTTGTTTGCCACTCATCGCTCACTGCCCTGCTCCTGTCCCCACACAGCTCCCAGCAGGCCACAAAACACTGGAGTGATTTCACACCACAAGCCCCTTCTGCACAGGCTGCTTCCCCCCGTAGCAGCTGGTAATTTACTCCAGACAAGGCATCTCTGCTCCTATCAGCGAGATAACGCTTTATTCTTCCTTCCCGAACCCTCCCTCCCTCCCGTCTCTCTTTTTCTCTTCTCTAGCAGCTTCACATGCTCTGCATGCAGTATGACTCACCATACAAGGTGTTATCAGTGATAATACTGCAGCAAATAAAACCACATATTACCCCTCCAGTACGTGATCTATTTACACTTCACAAGCAGCTTGTAATTAAAAGTCAACATCAGGCATCTTGCTTATTGTGACTATATTTTGCCCCCCTACCTCTACAGGAATAATGGCAGAACACGTACTGTACAATACAGAGAGAAAGCACTGAGGACTGAGATCCCCGTTTGGTTTCATGCCAATGCAACAGTTGTAAGGAGCAGAATTAAGAATGCTGAAAGTTGGCAGCGACAGGGCAACACCGACTATGAACACGTGCTGTCACACTGACGGACTTTGAAAAATACTCTCCTTTTTCATTCTGCTGTGCTCTCCCTCTCTCCACGTCTCCACCTCAGCCCTGCTCCTCCATGCTTTCCTTGCGTCAAATTGTTTTGAATCTTCGCTGCAAAAACCACCATCTTATCAAATCCTTTTGTTTCTCTAACGGAGCCCTTAAAAGTCTAAGCGAGTGAAACAATGCACCAGTGCAGAAAGAATATTGTAACTTGTTTCCAAAATAAGTTGTTCTAAAAAAAAGAATGAAGGCAGGTTGTTGCATTAGTTTTCTTTTTGTTTTTTTTATCATTCCTCATAAATGTATTGGACAAATCTGTTATGCAAACTAATCAAATGTGTGCTTCACTCTGTAACGCTATAGTCTGTATATAAAGATGGACGACATAACAGCAAAAGCACCCAAAAGTGAAGCCAAAACATCTGGATCTCCCCCTGGTGGCTGGCTGCAGTATAGGTGATAAACCCCGCCCCCTCCATGTTAAAACGGCCGAACGTCATTTTTCACAAAGATGGCATCTCTCATTTTAGGTTGTTCTCATCACACTGATGTATGTTTAATTGTTAATTTCTCTAAGTTTAGTTTTAATTGGTTATTTGATACTGTAAAAACAGGTGAAACGTCATGATTGACACCTGTAATGACTCGCGATTGGTCAAGCAGGTGTATGGGCGGGACTTCGATACCACAGCTCCACCGCCCGATCACTACTACTACGACACTATGACACCGGCTCCAAAATTACAAGATGGCGCCACACGTATCAGATGTTTTGGCTTCACTTTTGTGCAGTGGGAGTAAGTGTCGTCCATCTTTTTATACAACATTTGATGGTAGCTTTCAGCACTTGTCAGTTTTCAATACTTGATACTACGATATACACATTTTAATCAGCACCAAATAAGCACTTGATACCCAGCCCAGATTGTTCATTTGTTTCAAGATGTTTATGTCTGCACACTGTGACATTTAAATGCCATTAAAATCTCCTTGAAAGTTGGATTTCCATCTTTGCAAGACTCCCACAGTATTCGTCAGAGAAATTGCTCTGATTATTAAGATATTAAGATATAATGCTAATTATGAAAGTATGTGTCATAAAGACATTTATTTTGTTATCCAAGCTTTATTCTGTGTATGCAGCTATGAGTCATGAAGTCTCAAGATTAAGATAAGATATTTCTCTCTGCCTTTAGCGGTCAGTGTTAAAGGTTTCACACAGCTCTTCTCTGATGTCAGATATGTGTTGTATTAATAGATAGATAGATAGATAGATAGATAGATAGATAGATAGATATTTATTTTGAATATGTAAACATAGAAAACACACTCAACATAATTTGGAAAACATAATGAATAGCATATTTGAAAAGGAGTGAGAAGAAGTTAAAAAACTTATTTAATCCCACCCCTTTTGAAATAATCAGCCTCCTATGTAATATGCAATATTTGACTATAGCCTGAATAAATAGATACAATGATAATACTCACTATTATAATTTTAAATATTCTTACATATATATATATACACACACACATACACAGACATACCTACAGCCACATATACACATACATACATACATACACACATAAGGAAACATATACAGGCAAAAGAGAAGGAGACAGTACTAAGGAATTCAGTAACCAAATAAATAAATAATCAAACAAACAAACAATAACCCCTTAAATAAACACATTAACAATAAACTTATATTCAGGTAACTCAACAGAGGCCTATGAAGTTATTCTTTTATTCATCAAAGTAAACATGAACCAGGAGTACATGTTTCCTCTCCATCAGTATTACAGTCCTGTGTAGAAGAATCCACTGTATACTTAAGCCGGAGATATACTTGCTTTTAAATACACGAACGCTGACGCTGATGCTGCCTCATGTATACTGCATCCCTTTTGTCCATTCATTGTGTATGTACTTTGAAATTAACGCAACGTGATGCCTACACAAACTGATGGTCAAACAGCATGTATATTTCTGGCTTAATGAAGGCAAGGCAAGTTTATTTATATAGCACATTTCAGCAACAAGGCAATTCAAAGTGCTTTCCACAAAACATTAAAGAACAGGTTGAAAACAGTCAACAGTCATTCTTTTAAAAAATAATTTAAAGGAATGGAAAATAAAAAAAACAGGCTGGGATATATAAAATACAAGAATAAAGATTACAGCGCAGTGTGAGAGATTAATACGTATTTGATTTAATTAAAGGCAGCGGCGAACAGAAAAGTCTTCGGTTTTGATTTAAAAGAACTGAGAGTCTCAGCAGACCTGCAGTTTTCTGGGAGTTTGTTCCAGATATGTGGAGCATAAAGACAAAGGCAACTTTAAACTTTGAGAAATGCACAACCTTCTTGTTTGTTTGTTTGTTTGTTTAATAAATAAGATAATTCACAGATTAATTTCACTCCTAAAGTCTCCTGCCACCAAATATGATGTAAGCTGTATTTTGTCAGCCACATATATTCTTCTTTATCAGTCTTTGCATGTGCTAAGAAATATTGCTCCAAAGAAGGCAATTAAATGGGTTCATCTGGCTGTCATGGCATAGCATTGAGGTCTTTATTATTCAAGGAGGAGAAACACAATCTATACTAATGGCTGTGCATGCTAATAGCATGTGCTAGTTCCACTGCATATTGGATTACAAAACTCTCACTTGGTGTTGTTTCCTGCGGATCATCAATGAAATTACTCACTCTAATCCACTCACTGCTTCAATGACCATGCATCCCATCAGCACAAACTCAAGATATGTATATGCACACTCGCTATATATGTGTGTGCATGTAGAAACAATTTTTTTTTTATATACATACATTTTGGAACATGTTATTTAGTATGTTTTTTGATTTGATTTGATTTATTTATTATACAGGAAAAGATTAAATGTAACATTAGATCTGGTTTTCAGCAGGTTCCTGTTTAGTGCACATAAAAAAAAAAACATATTACAGTACAAGATAAAACAGAAAGACAACAACAAATCAGCTATACAGACATTACAGATGAGTGGACCTATGACTGGATTTGTTTTAGTGGTTGCAGGTATATTCTTCTATCAATTTCTGTTAATATGCATGTTTGAAATGTGTAATAGATTCCAGATTTTGGTGTATGTGTGAAAAAATGATCTCTGACTGTAGGTGTTTTTGAAGTGCATGTGAGATTGATGGAGTGATGCGCTCCTGTCTGGTGCTGTGTCTTGGAAGCAAAGCAGTACGTATTGGAGTGGAGTTGTAGTTCTGGATATGAAAGTAAAATATGATATATGTGTTGTTCTGGAAAGAGTGTGGTGCAGTGTGGGTCCAGAGGGGAAGATTGGCATGGATCTTATGAGCTCTGTTGTATAGTCGTGCTATTGGTTCAGTGATTTCCTTAGTTGTGAGAGACCGAGTGGTTATTTCTGCTGTGACCTGGGGCCACATTCACAAACATTTTCTTAAGATAGATTCGTAAGAAAATAGTTCTTAGAAAGTTTCTCAAGTGCAATTATTGATTATTTTCTTATGATCTAGCTGATTTGTTAAGAAATTCTTTATTTTCTTATGAACTTCTCAGATGAGATAGGGCCTCTGGCATGCAGCCTAGAAAACAGTTGGGGCATTTTTTAGTGACAGCTACATTTATGATTTACTTAAGTAAGTAACTTGGAAAATAATTAAACAACAGTAGTTATTGTCTAAATGTTAAGAAGCTAAAATTAACAATAAACTAAGTGTTAGATCAACCTAAGACTGAAAATCAAAATTGTTTAAAATGTGTTTAAATGAATGAATTTAGAGGCTTACCTTTTCATTGTTTTCGGACAGGTGTAGGATCATCTTAAAGTTACCAAGAAAATTAGGAGGACATTTAAGAACTTTGCTTTCAAGAATCTAATTTACAGTATTCTTTTTTTTCTTTTTTTTTTCTTAGGAAGACAAAACATAAGAACTTTATTCATGAATATCAAATCTTCTTAACTTTTGTCTTAAGACTGAAGTTAAGATTTTTTTTTTCTTAAGAAGGTTTTGTGAATCCGGCCCCTGTCTGGATCTAATGTTTCATTCGCTGAGATATATTTTAAATTGTTTATATTGTTAAATCAAAGTCAATAAATTAGCTATATGTACAGTTTATCTATTTAAGCAGATAGAGGGACCTTAATATTACTTTAGGTCCTGTGGCTACGATGTTTTGGAGGCTCTTCTTTTCCTTCACAGTAACATTAGTTCAGAACCCCCCCGTCAATGGACAGTGACAAATAGTAAATGGACTGCCCTCCTAATCAGAAAACAGAATGAAACTCATCAATATATGACAATACGTCAACAATAAGTCAAGACAAAGTTATCAGCCAATTAAGCAAGATCAGTCTGTTCAATTAAAAACCAGCAAACATCACAAGCAATGTCAATTTTCCTGAATTATCTTCCAGCTTTTAGGTGGTTAAAAATATTGGGGCGTAGTCTTGCTTGTTTGATGTGTTGGATTGTTTGTCCATGGTGCTGATTGTGAAACCGTCACAATGTCGCTGTTTTAGTGACTTTGTTTTGCACTAATAACTGACTTAGGCCTCGGATTGCATGTGCATGAATTGTAAGGTTTAATCAAGGGGTGAGACTACAGGACTACAGGTCGGTGGTTCGATCCCCGGCCCCTGCAGTCTACACGTCAAAGTATCCTTGGGCAAGATACTGAACTGCAAATTGCTCACCGAAGGCATAGCCATCAGCGTGTGAATGTTTATCGCTCCTGATGAGCAGATGGCACCTTGCATGGTAGCCTCTGCCCTCAGTGTATGAATGTGATGTTGATGACGAGTAATGTAAAGTGCTATGAGTGGTCACAGGCTAGAAAAGTGCTATATAATTACAGTCCATTTACTATATATTGTACGTGGTTTGTGGGCATAACAAAGGATGCATGATGATGTTGTTATCTGAATCCATAGTAACAGCCCTGACCAGCAACACCACATATGTTCTAATCATGAAGCACCACATGCAGGTGCAAGACTATAGGAAATCAGCATTGATGAATACACAAATTTCAAAATTCACATAATGACTCCATCAGGAGCCCAACACAAGGCTGTAATTATTGTATGTATGTATATTATGGCATGCCATTTAGGAAGTTATTATATATATATATGGAGTGAAAGTCTGAATATATTGATTGAACTCTGAATATATTGATTGAACTCCC
>JAOVVB010040231.1:0-15162 GCA_028570985.1 Heterobranchus longifilis
AACATTTTGTGTGACAAACATGCAAAAGAATAAGAAATCAGGAAGGGGGCAAATAGTTTTTCACACCACTGTAAGTAGGTGGAGCTAGAGGAAATACTTTAGTTGATAACAATCACCTTCACTTCCAAAGCTTAGAAGCAGGAACTAAACATTAATGATAATGTTATTCATCTCTGTGGTTTTCTTTTTTCTTGCTGATATTGGTAAGTCATATACAATGCATATGTTTTTGTATAATTATTAAGATTTTTAATGTTCATATTTTCATATGAATATTTAATTTCTGTTTCAAATTTCACAATATAATTTGTATGTTTTTCTAGCAAAGGCAGCTGATAACAGCATTAAGCCCGACAAAACCAATGTATTTGTAACTGAAGGCAGCAACACAACACTGTCCTGTACATATTCTGGATCAGTTTATTATCTCCACTGGTATCAACAGAAACCTGGATCAAGACCTGTGTTTCTGCTGATGATTGATAAAGACAGTGGATATGTCACAAAGGCTCAACCGCCTTTTCCACAATTTTCCGCGAATGTTGATGAAAAGAATGAAAAAGTGGATCTGATCATCTCCTCTGCTGCTGTATCAGACTCTGCATTGTACTACTGCGCTCTGGAGCCCACAGTGACAGGAAATACAACTACACTGTACAAAAAGCACTACACATGACTGGAGAAGAACCACGATTTTCTCACAAGATGGAGCTATTTGAACATTTGCATTTATTTCTTCAAATCACCTATTTATAATGTGTCTAACCATCATGTCTGTACCAGTAAATGATAAGTTCTGTTGTTGTTGTGTTTAGTGAAGCCACAATTATGGGGCTTCACTAAACACAATGAAATTTCTGGTGCATGAAAATGTAAAACTAACATTTACAGAGGACTTCCAGCACAGTATGGTGATGAGACTTAGGATATGATATGTATATAGATACGTTATACATTCAGTGAGTGGAATGTCTAATTTTTTTTAAAAACAAAGAAAATCTTGTGGGAAGAGACATCTTTTTGTGGAAATTGTACATACATTCACAAACACTACTTGCAGATTACGGGAACTTGGCTGGTGGTTATTGTCCCATCCCCCCATAAAGTCCTAACTTTGCTCCAAGCTATTTTCACATTAAAGGAATTCCTGGGAGGCAAGTGTTTCAGATGTGATGCAGGCACTCTGGACACTTTCCATTTTGATGGGTTCCAAGCTCTAATGAACAATTAGAAAAAGTGCATAAGTGTAGCAAAATATTATATAAGAAAATAAATACAAATGTAATACGGGTTGTGTCATTTTAGGAATAATGCAGATTATCTTGAGGGCATCATACAAAAGCATCATATTAATTATGGTGAAGATTATTGTTCTTACTGTCTCACTACACAGTTGGACTGTCAAATCTGTGAATTGTTACAGAACACATGATTTGGACATTGTGCAAACACCATATTATACTGTATATATTAAATTAAACAACGAGATAGCACTGCTGCAAGATGGGATACTGCTGCCCATGTGTAGAATCATACACTGTTATAGGGTGCTTTTAGTAAAAGAAACACGAGATACATGTGTTACATGTGGGAAGCCATTGCATTCACTATGGTCTAATATTTCATTGGACAGCCCCAGAAAATAACTCACTCAGGCTTGTACAGTATGCACTAGGCATGATGGCTGCATCAGTGCACCCACCTCTCTTCACTCAGGAAACATTTGTAATCATCAGACATCATGATCTTTTTCCAATGCTCCACAGTGCATTTTTTTTCTCCCTAGCAAATTCAAGCCTTTTTTTCTGATTAGCCTCAATGCTTTTCTTAAAGGTACAAAATCCAGCTTGAGTGTTCTTCTCAATTTACATGTGGAAATGCTCTTACTTTTACTATTAAACATAACTGTAAGCTCTACTGTGTTTTTATTTATTAAATTTTATGCAGTTTGATTTCACTAAGCATTTCGTTTGATTTTGAGTCTGTAAAGCTGCTTTGTAAAAATTACTATTTTGAAAAATCTATTTGAATTGTAGTTTAAGTGATCTCCCATCATCCACATTTACAGTAGGATGTTTTTCTGCCCACATTTCTTCCCTTAAGGTTGGTAGTTCACCACTATCCTTTCAGATTTTAATAATTAGTTTTTTAGTTCTTAACCCAATTTTAGTAGTTTCAACAATCTTCTTAGATGTTTTAGATGAAGATCCTTGCCATGGCTACATGATCTCCCTTCTGATATAGTTGTAAGAAATGAGAAGCTACTCCCTGCATCAGGTTGGTTTAATAACTTGTTGCCAGCTGAACCACATTAATCACTGCACTATTTATCCAATGAGTTACATTTTAGTTTGCACTAGTGGTGACATTTAAAGCTGACAGCAATTAAAAACAGTAACCTAACAGGTTAATTGATTTGACTGCTAATAATATATGAGCATTATTAATTTTTTTTTTTCAATTTAATGGCAAACCTTTGAAAGTCAACACCTCTTTATTAAAATAAGACATGCATTTCTATCACTGCCTGATTAAAAACAGCAATTTGGTTGTAAAATATAATCCAAAGGAATCACTTTAGGCTTGAAGTAAAACCAAACCAGTTGTTTAATAAGTGAATGTAAACTATACTGATATTCTGTTTAAACAATATTTGGATTTTCCACATAATAAGTTGACATGTATATGTTCTCTCACCATGTAAATTTTGCCGGCACTTCACAACTCATCATTATTTGGCTTGGAAGTAGTATTTGTGGTAGGCATGTAAAGAAACAAACACTGACAGACACTGTTACTCCAAAAAGTAAATACAGTATGAGTAACACACACACACACACACGCTGCAAATCTGACTCAGATTTATGATATTAAGAGTTTTTTTTTTTTTTTCTTTATCTGTGGATTTATAAAGAGGATGCAAAATTTTGCACAGTCAGTAACCTGAACTGAAATGTAGACTGGAGATCCTGGAGTTGTGAGGTAGCAATACTACCTGATGTCTTCTGTACCTCTTACCCCAAAGATCTCTAAAAAGTAGAAATTATGGAAAAATGTTAAATTTATTACTAGTGGGTATTTGTGTTAGCTAACTTTTAGAAGAAGTTTTAATAGGTTTTGGTTTTAATTGATTAAAGATATTTCTTTAGGTGGTTTCTTTTTCTTGAGATCATGAGCACTCTGTTGAATTAGTTGACTTTTACTATTAAATACAGCTGCGCTTTCTTTAGTCATTTTTCATGAGGCAACTTCACCAAAGGTTTGAGTGTTGAGTGATCTCTGGCCGTAGCCATTTTTTTTTTTTTACTTATTTTTCATCCACATTTTGTCTATATTTTTAAACGTTTTTAGAATGTTTTTGTATTCATTGGACAGTTCGTAACCCAATTCCAGTCAATAAATAATAAATAAATATGTGCTTAAATTATGTAACTTTCACTCCATTCACAGTAAAGCAATGACAGTGATTAGAAAGAACACTCTTCACTTTCTGTATGTTTAAATTTATATTTCTATGAAATGTGAGAAAATGTGCATAAATCAAAATGATTAGATTGTCCCTGTGATGGAAGAGGAACCAAATCCAACAGGGAACTCATCCTCATTTGGGTAGCAGGATTTGTTGTGCAGTCATACTGTGTTAGGCAGCTGGACGTTCAATGGACCAGTTGTTTTTAAGTTAATTTGGAGTCCAGTACATTATTGGAGGCTCAGGTAGAGTGCAGGAAATTCCAGTCCTGAACTGGTGAGCGACTGCAGTCACAAGTTACTTACAACAAATGCCATGGTTAGTAAAGATGCTAAGGGTGGGGAAACACTCTTTTTACCAGTAACTGGTTAAGTAATAATAACATTATTCACTTACTATTGTTGTGCCCCTGGCCTTTCGCCACCCTAAATACAGGATAAAGCGGTATAGATGATGAGTGAGTGAGTGACTTACTATTCTTTCTTCCCTTATACAGTTTTTAATGAAGATTGCTACATTCATCAATGTTTTCTTGTTTGTAATTTGTTCTTAAATAAAAACTTAACCTACAGTATATACACTCAACAACACAGTAACACACATTTGAGCACTCACCAGTTTGTAGTGTTACATAATATTAAAAGATATAAAGTTTTTCTTACATTTCTTTGCAAAATGTATTTCAAAATTAATTCTTTTTTTTTTTATAAATAATTATGGTCTTCTAAAATAAAATTATACAGTATACTATGTATGTATGTATGTATGTATGTATGTATGTATGTATGTATGTAAGTAAGTTATGTATTAACTAGTAATTTAGTTTACATTGCCTTTATGCTGTTAGTTTTAACACATTAGTTTGTCTCTATATGTGACTTGAAATTGTGTAATCTTGAAATGTTGCTTGCTTTGAGTTCAGAAGTTCTGTACTCCTTTAACTATGATCCCTCATCCCTCCTCTGCACATGTCCAAACCATCTTAATTTGGGTTCTTTAACTTTGTCTCCATACCACCCCACCTACACTGTCCCTTTAAAATATACTCATTCCCAATCCTGTTAATTCTTGTCACTCCCGAAGCAAATCACAGCATCTTTAGCTCAACCATCTCCAACTTTGCCTCCTGTCTTTTTGTCAGCAGCAATGGCTCTAAAATATACAACATTGTTGGTCTCACTACTGACCTGTAAACTTTCTCTTTCATTTTTGCTTAAAGATTTCTGTCACAGATCACTTCTGCTTCTCTGCAAGAAAGACACTCAGAGCTACAGTACCATTTTACTCCTCATCTGTTTTTTTCCTAGCTGTTACCAAAACTGGTAAGTTACTTACTATGTTGTTATTTAAGAAGATTTTACTCCCCTATCAAGGAAAAAAAGATTAATGCTCATTAAACTTTTTATTAAACATGACATTGACTTCCATTTCCATTTGAAGGGTCTTGCATGATTAATAATAAAACTTTATTCAATTTTTTCACAGAGGCTGTTGATTCACTCATTACACCAAACCAAACAATCATCACTTCAGTCGGAGGTAGGAATATCACACTGACCTGCAAATATGACGAATCAGCTTTCTATCTCTACTGGTATCAACAAAAGCCTCAATCACACTGTTCACATCCATCCTAAGATTCCCCAGAGTCAGCATGAATACAATTAACACCAACACACACCATAAACTGTATGGGCATTTTATTAAATTCTTTTTCATTAATGGATGGTTATAACACATATTAGATCTGAGTTTACAATACTGTTAGTGGCAAGACACTAACAGATATAACACTTTACATGCACACTTCACAAGTAGGTGGGGCTAGATATGTGAGATACGATTTAAACTCTTTTACATCATGTCCATTGATGCCTGGCGCAAGAGAGACACATAGAACAAACATGCTGCTTTTCTTCTCTGTGTTTATATCTGTTACCACTGTTGGTAAGTCATTTACTATTTACATAATTTAGGCAATTTTACGTCCATATTATGTAAAACATTTTTATTCCTACATGACATGTAGATATAGTAGATCATGATATGATATAGACACAGAGGCAAATCTGCCATGTATTTTAGAGAGATCTGAACTTTCAAGAAAGAAAGCTGTTGTTACAGCTGTTTAATAATATTGATACATTTATATTAGATGAGAAAGAATAACTTTCATTTTTAATATTTTTATATGATTTATGATATAAATAAAATTATATTAAAATATATTACGATGCTTTTTTCAACAGAGGCTGTTGATTCGCTCATTACGCCAGATCAAACAATCACAACTTCGGTTGAAGGCAGCAACACAACACTGACCTGCACATATGATGAATCAGCTTTATATCTTTACTGGTATCGACAAAACTCTCAATCAGGACCAGAGTTTCTCCTGATGATTCATAAATCCACAGAACGTATCACTAAGGCTGAACCACCACAACCTGGACTATCCATCAAACTTCATAAACAAGATAAGAAAGTAGATTTGGATCTCTCCTCTGCTTCAGTATCAGACTCTTCACTTTACTACTGTGCCATGCAGCCCACAGTAACAGGAAACCCACCTATACTGTACAAAAACTATTCCTTATGACAAAAGTGATTTTTCTCCTTTTCCCCAAGGCATCGCCATTTAGTTTTTTATTTAAGTTAACATTAGTTTACTATTAAAAAAAATATTATGAGATAAATTAATTTCTGAATATTAACACAATTAAAGTCCTTGAGGTGCTCTGTGGCTGAAGGATGAACAGTAGTTCTTTAAGGGGGAGCTTTTCCTCATGCAATACATCCATTTGGTCACATTTTACACATCAGCTTTGATTTTGGATCGCAATCTGGTGCCAATTCAGGTGTGAACATCATTTCTCATGCTCCCAGAAACATTCTTTCACAATTTGAATCCTGGAAAATGGCTATGCATTGATGGGATAACCTGGTCATTCAGTACTGCTGATAAATGCCAATATGTTATAAATCACCAAGTGCTTTCATACACTAAGAGGTTTAAGAACATGTGTGGACATAACAATCAATGGATAAAGAAAAGAGATAATTGTTGAGATCAGGAGGACTCACAGTGATCAGTCTGTGCTCTTCTGCTCGTGTGCTCATGAAGACATTTTTGGAGTTCACATTGCATAGGATTGCATTTTAGTTGCAAATCTCAATTTGAGTTGAATTACCTGCAGAGAACAAACACTTTCTTCCCGTCCTTACACTCAGGAAAATGTGAAGAGCATAGTGTGCAGCTGTAGCACTACATGAAATTGCACCAAGTATCTCAGAACCAAATTCAATATACTGTACAGTAGTTGATGAAAACCAAGAGGGGCATTATCAGGGTCTCACTTACCTCTATTGAGGATTCTTGTCAGAAAATAAACAGAGTACCATAATATGGGCACACTTTCTCACTACATTTCCATGGTCTTTCTTGTTTTTTATTTTTTTCTACATAGTAAGAAAGTGTCCAAAATATGAATAATCTTCTGTAAACAGTTGATATCGAGGCGTGTCTGCTGCTTATGCTCTGTTAAGCCTTCATAACAAATAATGTGAGGCTGTTAATTGGTGATTTTTGCACCTGGAAACTCTAAATTTACTTCTCCACAGCACAGGTAAGTTTTGGTCTTGCTGAGATGGTCTCTCCTGAGATGGTCTTCGTCATGGTGTTGGAGGGGTTTTGCAAATGCACTTGACAATAATGTTATTGCAAGAACGGTTGACATATTGTATTTGCAACTGATTTGATTGCAGGTCTGGTGGCAGTGCCCAGCTGGCATGTGAGCACAGGCTAACAAGCGATGGTGGTGGGCAGAGTGGCAGAGGGGGCCCGCATGGGTTCACCGACCTGGCTAGCCAGGTGGGAGGCCCTCTTGACATCCGGCGCCAGGACGACTTTCCCAGCTGAAAACAGGGGCCTTAATGTGAATAAGCAGTGGCCTTTTCCCTCTTCAGTGGGAGGATCCCGAAGGCTGGCTCTACACAGGTGTGTGAGTGCCGCAGGAGCTATTGCAGCATTCATGCAACTGTCCTTCACGCGGTGATCAAACAACTGCTTTCAGTTTTGTTTGCTTTGATGTCCGTGGGGCACATTCCATCACCCCGCTCACATGCCACTCTTGTGCATTTTTCATGTCCACCGCACAACTCTGCTCCAAATCTTTAAACAGACCGACCATACCAGACCACGAGCTACACTCCCTGCCCTGCTTTTATAATGCAGGGAGAAGCCAGCAATCCATTATTGCAAATGATGCCGCAGCCATGCCCATTTCCAAAGTCCCCTGATGTGCCTCAGGGCTGCTGACTGCAATCTCCCTATCCCCAAATAACTCCAGTGTCTAATGTTCCACTGCACTCACACCGACCATGAACTGAGGCTTGTCATGCGGAACATGAAGTTCCTGCTGCCCCACTCTCGAGACACCTGCAGTTTGTGTATCATCCTAACCGCACAATGGATGATGATGGCATCACCACCACTCTCCATCTGGCACTCACCCACCTGGAAAATAAGGAGACATGCATTAATGGACATCAGTTCATTTTATTGTTCATGAGCTAAGCCTGCTGGAGCTGAACAATTCAATCTGAAATTGGATCTTAGACTTCAGTCAGAGACCACAGTCAGTGCAGATTAGGAGCAGCAACTCCATCAGCATCACACTGAGCACACAGCTGTTCATCCTACTGATTAACATTTGGTTATGTGTGGTCTTGTGTAATTTTGTGTTATTTTATGTAGCACGATGATCTTGGTGGAACATGGTGTTTTTTTTATCGTGTACTGTCCCTGATTTGGATTGATCTCTTGATTTGGATTGACTTCACATGAAATGGTTGAAGTTAAAAATATTGCTGCATGCAAACTCTTAACATTTTGCCACAATTTGGGTCTGTTTACGCTCATCACCTAATAGTGCAGCAGGTGCAAAGTAAACAGAAACAAAGAGACAGAGACAAGCAATACTGCATGCAAAACCACACCAGTTAAGAAACCACATTACCTGTCTGTAGATGTCACAGATGCACTAGTGACGGGCATGCAGCCAAATCTTTTTTGCTCCTTGCTCACTCCAGAGAGCTCACTTGGTAGGCAGCCTCCCCTTTAAGCAAATGTGTGAAGGGGCAGGAACGCTAAATCTAGCACATTTGGCAAATAATTACCTATGTACCACTGGGTTGCTTTGCTCTTTAAAACAAAGCTGTGGAGCTTAGCTTGTGGTTTGGATGTCTGGAGATAAATTGGGAGTTAACAGAGAGACTGGCATGCACTTTAATTGTGTATGGATGGTACACTGCTCTGTGATTTTGTGCCAAGAGACAGCCGGTTAAGGACTGTTTTGTTTGAAGCTAGTCTTCGCAACACACCTGCCAAAAGGGAAAAGACCACTGAAATGAGGTTAAGGCCTTCTTCCCTAGTTGGGATCGCCACTGCAGCCACTGGAGAAGCTTTGGCCAATGTTGGTTGTGTCGCATTTGACTCCCATCAGGACTGGGTGGGTCTGACTTGCCGCGACTACAACCATGTTTGTGAGGATTATGTAAGAGCCGCTGTCCACACTAGTCCACCGACTAGCCTATAAGCAGGCTGGGCATCAATCTCATGGATATCCTCACTCTTTTTTTTCCTTTCTTTTCTTCTTAAATTCCCCTCCTCTCCCCACTTTACTAATAAAAGTAGCATTTTCCCATAAAAAACCTGACCTCATGTTTGTATTTGTATTTATTTATTTCATTTTCTTGTCTATTGTAAAATGTAGAAAGAAACATGTAGAAAGCTTTAGCATGATTGATGGCAAAAAAATAAACATAATTTATTTTAGCATTCTTTTAGCAAGCTAAAGGCAGATTCAATTCAAATGTTATTCATTAAAAGTAGTGACCTAGATTAAATAAAGATTAAATCCTAAAAAATCAGCTAACAAACAAAAAGGTTAAATATTGAAAAAAATGAGAAAGTCTTTATTTTAAACCTATCTAATATTCCAGTTCATATTTGATTCTACAACACACACAAAAAAACTTTCCAGTATGCAATGTAATGGAGTTGCCAGAGTTACTCTTTTGTGAGTACAGTAATGATTATTTATTTGAAGTCAGATAAAAATAGACGTAAAGTGAAGAATTTGTATGAATATATTTTCTAAAATGTAATGAAACTTGAACACAGTGATTAAACATAGAAATACATAAAAAATATCTTGCTAAAGAAGAAAATGCAGATACAGTTACAGCCAAGCACAATCATTACAATCCATTCATGTAATAATTGATTCATGTTCAGCATCATCTTCATCCTGATCACTGTAAAGTGGTGGAAACACTAAGCAGAAGTCAGGAATGCATGGCTTTTACTGGTATGCTGGTATGCCCTGAAACTGGCGAACCCAGAAGGAACATATGGAGCATAATACACTTTGCACAACTGACAAAAAGAATTGCCCTCAATCTTACAGACATTGGGCTTAGTTTCTGGGAATGACCAATAATAAGTCACACACTGATTATGTGACAAGTTCATGTGTAAAAATTTATCCCCAGGTTGCTAGAACCACTCTTTCACAATCTAAATCCTGGAATATGACTGCCATAAGGGAAGAAAAACATTGAGTACATTCAGGTCATCCGCTGACTTCATTTCATGGCCACCAGTGTTGTGTGTAACGTGTTAAATGCGTTAGAGTACATTGATTACTTTTTTGATGTAATGAGTAATCAAACACGTTAGGTCCGCCATTTAAGTACTCAGTTATTTAGTTATATTTTCAAAAATGTAATCTGTAATTCATACAATTTATGTAATCTGTGAGCCAGACAGCAGTCATTCCATTAGTGTGTATGTGTGAAAGTCATTCTACAACATATGCTGTTTACCCCTATCGCACCTATGCAGTTTGACTCGCGGTGGGAAGCGGTGTTAGGCACTGTGAGCCACCGCGACTAACCACCTGACATTCTGCGAAGTTCTGCAAGGTCCGCGAGCTTCCACAAGGACCGACACGCGGAAAGATGGAAACGTAATCACAGCGCCAAAACTCGCAGTGAATCATGATGAACCGTACTTATGGCCACCGTGCGAAACCACATAGGTGAGATAGGGGTATTAGTAGTTAACAGATTATGTGCTAAGACAACATTCATAAGGAATCACAAAGGAGTTTTTATTTTCTGAAATAGAAAAGTACTCTTAACTAGTTACTTTTATCAGAAAGTAACGCTGTAATGTAACTGATTACTTTTTAATGACAGTAATTTTGTAATGTTGTCATGACGTGCGCCTGTGATGGGCATGCGCCCAAATCAATATTGCTCCTCGCTCACTAGATAGGCGGCCCCCCGTATCTGCAGGTGTGCGAAGGAGCGGGGCCGCGGAATTAGGCACGGCTGGTGAGGCATCGTCGCTAATGATCCCAGGTTTCTTCCCGCGCTATAAAACACAGCGGGGATTGCAGCTCGGGGTCTTTTGGGAGACTGGACTTTACTATGTGGTGTGAGTGCGACACACACACAACAACGCGTAAGAGCGACAAGCTAGTGGGGCAACGGCCCCAAGGGACCTCAAAGAAGTGAGTACGTCTTGGAACAGAGCAATAAGGACAGCCACGAGCTCACTGCCGGAGCTCCCGCGGCTCTTTCGCTCTCACACGGAAGCTGCCAGATGTCAGAGAGGACTCCCGTATGAGGCCGCGCCCACAGAGAGAGCTGGGAGGTGCGGTCTGGCCATCTGCCGAAAGCAGAGTCGGCACGAGCAGACAAAGGCAGGAGCTGTTGTTCATGCGGGCTCACGTTGCTCACTCTTTTTTTTTTTAAATAAACATGTTTAATTTTTCACACGGAAATATGGAAACGTAATCACAGCGGCAAAAACTTGCGGTGAATCATGATGAACCGTACTTACGGCCATCACACAAGATAGGGGTATAAGACCTCCCCTCGTGTCCGTGCTTTATGGTGCTGCCCGTGCAACATGGGTCGAACATGTTATAATATAATTAGTTACTTTAAAAAATTAATGTCCCCCTACACTTATAGCCTCTTAACATTGCTGTGCCTAGACCTGATCAACAGAATTAACCAACCGTAATAACACTGCCTCTAGAGGCTTGTACAGTGGCCACTATGCATGATGGATGTATTGCTTTATGTCCTTCCCTGCTTACCCTGATGCACCCATTACTCTGGAATGTCAATTCAAACTCATTAGACCACATGACGTATATCAATTCCTCTAAAGTACAATTTTAATGCTTCCCATCAAATGTAAGCCTTGATTTGATTAGTCTGACTAACAAGTGGTTTTCATATGGCTTTACTTTAACTGTTTTGTCCCGTGTTGTTTAATTTGCTGATACTGTAAAGAGATTTGTATATAGTTATACTACAACAACAACACTTCCTGGGCATGGCCTTCTAGAGATGTTCCATTGTGTGTAAAGTTCAGCACATGCAACACTATTATACAGAATCCCCAGAGAGATGTGTTCAGGAATGGATCAACTATGCAAGTTGCTGTACATAGTGAGATACACACCAGTGATTATCACTGTAGTTACATTTAATTCATTTTCATTCATTTGCGACTTATTTAAGAATTTAATTAATGTTTTGAGTTTGTTTGCAAAATGTTTTTAATGTTGATTAATTCAGGAAGGTTTGCAGATAAAATTGGGCCAAAGGATGAAGATGCCAACACTTGGGGAACGGAAACATACACTGTTACTCTGAAATGCTCATATGAGTCAAGCAGTGATCAAATTTCTCTTCACTGGTACAAGCGATATCCTAACAGCGCATCACAGTTTTTACTGTATTAAGGTGCAAAATTAAGTTCAGGAGACAGCACTCCTAATGATCATCGATTAGAGGCAGAAGCAACTTTAGACTCTACTGAACTTACTACCAGAGGTCTAAAGCTCCCAGATTCTGCATCCTACCACTGTGCTTTTAGAAATGTAGCACAGCAATATAGTCATTAAACGGCTATACAAAAACATTAAGTTATTTATGTAGTTTCCAAAGCCACATCAGAGATACTAATTTTACAAGTTTTTTTGTCAGGGAACCACAGTGAAAATGTTTTAGTAGCACAGGCAACTGTAAGAAATAGAAATAATAATAATAATAATAATCATAATAAGGTTTTTAACATCCCATGTATACAATCACACTCATTTGTCAAAAATTATAATTTAGTACACTTTTATGTTAACTGTTAAAGTTCACAGTGTCTAGCCTCATTCTGATTTACATTTTGTTTTGAAATGTATTATAGTAAAAATGCATATAAATTAAGTCCTGCAATTGCTGTATCATCTTCTTCAATCCCTGACCATGAGGCAAGAATATGCTAAGGATACACATTGATAAAACGTGTGCACTTTAACTTTTTTTCTTTTATTTGTTAAATTTATATATTTCCACATATTCTGTTTATTTCTGCTTTGTAAAAATGTACATTACAAAATGTAAATAAAAAGTTAAACTTATAATAGATATTTTAATTTGTTTCAAATAAGTTATTTATTTACATTTGACAAATGTCACGCCCTTTGTGAAAAATAATTCATTAATTTATTAGCTTGGTGTGTTAAGGTTGTTATCTTTGGTAAACACAAGATGGCGTAAGTCAGTTATCTTATTGTAAGTGTTCAAGCTTCACACAACACTGCTAGCATCATCCAGAGATGATGTGTTATAAATCTATTTTGTACAGTACAATAAAATTATATTTGTGTAAGTTACACAATTCCATATTCACAAAACATCCACCAGCTATGAGATCAGGCACAGTACTTTTATTTAAATTGCTGTGGATTAAAGTAAATTTAAATGCAGTCCATAAAGAGGGAGTAAGACGTACAATTCAAATAAAAGAATTGTATGTCTTTACACTCCAAGTGATTAAAGCTTTAGCTTTACATTCAATCCAGCATACCACACACTGATTTTCCAGGAGGCCCAAACAAATCCCCCCCCCCCCCCCCCCATTATTAAATCACATTTTCATAACTCTTATCAATTAAAATAATACATAATTACATCATTGCATGATTTCTCTGCTCACAGTTTAGGTTTGCTTAAAAGTGTCTCATAATAGGTTTACCTTGTGAGCCTGAATGTAAACCAGAATGATGCAACAACTCAATAATGTCAGTAACATGTGATGCTGCAGGGTGGAGCTTCATGGATCGTTATGATAGTAACATATTAGAATTGAGAAAAATCTCAGAATATTTTCATTCTTCAGCACCAATCATGATGATCACACTTTTATTTGTATACCTGTGGCTTTCACTAGGTGAGATATCATTGACTTTTTTATTGCTTCAAGAATTAAGTGTTGAGTTTATGAATAATTAGTCAGTGTGGTGTTGAGAAACAGGAGAGTGTGGATCTAACATATTCAGTAAGTTGCTTATGATTACGCAAAGGCTAAAATCATTTTGCTCTCTATTACAGGTGACTCTATGGCAGAATTAATAAAGCCAATTTTCACTCATAAAGTTGCAAATGAAGGTGATAATGTTACTCTGTCCTGCAGATATGAAACAATAAAAGCTACAGACTACTTGCAGTGGTACAAGCAAAATCTAAGCTCTATACCAATGTTCCTTTTATATATTACTCCAAGTGGAGATTTAAGTCCCAACATCCCTCCCAACATGTCTGCTAAAGTTAAAAAAGAAGACAAACAAGTGGATCTGCTTATGTCCTCTGCTACTGTATCAGACTCTGCAATATACTACTGCGCTCTGAGGCCCACAGTGACAGGAAATCCAACTGCACTGTACAAAAACATTAACACACATTTGTTATACTGAAGGCATTTGTTGTTCCTTTCTGTGTTTAGGATTTATAAACAGTTTAGACAGTCGTATTGGCATGTAGTTCATTAATTACATCCTTAATAACATCATTTAATTAATTTATCTTTGTATTCTGATCAGTAATCTTAAACTTGAAAATCCACAGAAAACCTAATAAACTATGGGCTGAACATAAAACTTCGAGGCACCAATGCTTAAAGTGCTCAAAGCACAGCATATTTGTTCCAAAATAGGGAAATAAAAAAAAATTCAGCAATCAATGTTGGTGAATATCTGTTTTTACACAGAAATAAATAATACATGATTACTTTTAAGAATAGCTTCACATTTGGTTTGTATTAGTCTGTCCTTGGTCAGGAGCTGAAATCTGATAATTCCATAAAATTTCATTAAGTCCAGTGAAACCTTGGATTGTGAGTAACTTAGTCTGCGAGCTTTCTGCAAGGCGAGAAAAAAATTTGTAATACATTTTAACTTGATAAAATGAGCGTGGTGCCAGGCTCAATTTCCATCTCTTTGTGCATGGAGTTTGCATGTTCTCCCCGTGCTTGGTGGGTTTCCTCCTGGTACTCCGGTTTCCGGTTCTGTGATTGATTGGTACCCCATCCAGGATAGACTCCAGGCTCTCCGCGAGTGAGTGAGTGAGTGAAATACGAGTAGTACATGTCCGCTTTGTCTGCCAAGCGTCACGTGATCACAACTGGGCCAATAGTTCTTCTCTTTTTCACACTGCAGGATTGTGGGTAATCGTCTCCCATGCTCAGTGCACGTGCTTCACACATACAGTGGTGTGAAAAACTATTTGCCCCCTTCCTGATTTCTTATTCTTTTGCATGTTTGTCACACTTAAAT
>JAOVVB010040241.1:0-15162 GCA_028570985.1 Heterobranchus longifilis
AAGCGGTGTAATAAAAGGAAGAGCTAATGAAAGGTTGAGCGGGGTCAACGTACTCACATACCTTTGCCGGACAAGGAGACGAGAGGTCATTTATTCCAAGGGGACAAACTGTTTCACTTTTTGACTGGGGGGTGTCAAAAGTTCAAAAGGTCGCAATAAAGGACACCGGGTCGCAGCCTCTGGGCTGAGATTCTGTGCATCCTGGGGTCAGAGGTCACCGCAGGAATGCTGGGTAAACGGGAGGTTGGGAGCAAGGGTCAAAGGTGTGGTCTCCATCCCCCGTTTGGATGAACATGTCTCTGCGTTATTGCTCAGACTGGAGGTCAAACTTTACCTACAGCGGCAGCAGCTATGCACTGAAGGTGTAACTGTGATTTAATATTATAATTACACACAGTGGAAGGCATATAATGGAATCTGATGAATCATATTATATTCAAATCTGTCAAAAGAAGAATTATGGCTTTTAATTAAACTTTTAAAGAATAACTATGGCTGCATTGTATAAAATTTATGCAAGTAATATAAGATCCCATGACAGTCATTCTTCTAAGACTCAAAATGTAGTCTTGCATACTGTAACTTATTACAAGACTGAAGGATGTTCAATAATTTAAATAAACACATGTAGAATATTTAACATAATGGAAGATAAAGCTAAAAAAAATGTTAGTTTCCATACATTTCTCACTGACATTACTAATAAGAAGTATTGATATTACAGTAGCAGTAGCTGTAATGACAGATGAGATGAGCTCTGAGCCACTTTGAAATCAGTAGGTGTGACACTGCCATCTACAGGAGCAATATAAAACAGCCAGTGTAACGTCAGCATTGCTCTACAGTACAATACTTTCTACAGTTCCAGAGAATGACACAATGAGTGACCTATTATCCGATAGTCTATGTGAATAACAAGAGTTTAATGCAATAATTAAAGGTGACATATTATGCTCATTTTCAGGTCCGTACTTGTATTTTTGGTTTCTACCAGAACATGTTTACATGCTTTGTGTTCAAATGTTCAAAAAACACTTTATTTTTCCCATACTGTCTGTCTGAATATACAGTATTCACCCTCTGTCTGAAATGCTCAGTTTTAGCTCCTGTTTCTTTAAGCCCCCCCTCCCGAAAAAGCAAAGTCTGCTCTGATTGGTCAGTGTTTCTGGGTCTGCGCTCTTGGCATCTCTGCAATATCATCGCAGCCGTGGAATGATTATAACGGCACTGTAGCGGCACATTCTAACTATATATAGTGTCGTTGTGACATCACAACTTCACAGAAGTCCTGACAGCTCATTTAAAAGCAGTTTCTGAATATGGGCTGTGTGCATTTCTCCATTAATTGAGCGTTTTAATGCTTCCACAGTATTTAGGTAGCACCTAAACCTGCTTTATAATTTTAAAAAAAGACATGGAAATCTCACTTTTTACAATATGGGACCTTTAAAATCAAAGCAGTAAGACTAAAAGCGACTGGACTGAGTCAAACAAAGGGATTAATAGTACTATTTTTAATTAGAATATACACAGTACATTACTATAGTGGTTGTTCTGTGTATGAAAGTCTACTTACTCACTCAGCATAATTCCACCTGGAGAAGATATCAACTACAGTAAATAGCTAAAATCTAACTTGTAAAGTCAAAAAAATATTGATAATAGCTAATGAGATATTGTGATGTTACACTGTTTAATATCTGTGCTCCAGTCTCATCTGGACACAAAAGACAACAGAGACCATTTTTGTCATTGCTGATTATTAGATTGGAACAGTCAAGGATTAAAGTAAGGCCTGCCGAGTCTGTGAAATGTGATATTTCTGTCCAGTCCCAGTAGAGGGCAGTACACTGAGGGCACACTGTGCAACAATGGCCAAAAGATCTCTATATGATGAAACTGGTAGTCTTAAAATCTCTTGTGGAGGATATTGTTGGATATGTTGCCATCATATCTGTTGATGCGCCCAACCATAACAAAGCAATGGAAAACTATTTTCCTTTCGCATTTCATGTCATTCTTTTTTCAAACAGACCACAGTTTGATTGAATCAAACAAGTGGAATAAAAGTATTTTCTTATGAACAAAAGCAATAGAAATAAAAACACCTTACATATAGAATAAACAAGAAACATCTTTTAAAGATTAATTACTAAAATGTCTGTGTGGTGGTGCAACAGAACAGCTCAATAGATTTTTGGGTGATGGATTCTCTTTGTTGTTGAACTATTGTTGACTTGTACTCAAATGCTAACACACTATTTGGGCAAACAGGTGCCCAGTGATCAGAATCACAAACATTACTACAAACATCATGTTAGTAGTGCTATCATCACCATGGATTTTACAACAAGATATCCCAATTACAACAGACCGGATCAGCTGTGTTGTCATACAGTACCTCTGACTGTGACAGATGTTGTGCAGCAGCAGCCATAATATATTAAATATGCAGCCATACTGTTTTCATACACTGCAGCATTAATAGCTACTTAGAGGATTGTGACTGAAGCCAGATGAGCTACAATGGGCTTTTGGTGAAAGGTAGGCCAGAGGTTACAGAAACAACCATTAACACTACACTGCTGAGGTGCCCTTGAGCAAGGCACTTTATCCCCAACTGCTCAGTGGGCAGATCAGACTGTGGTGTTACTGGGCAGCTTCCAATGTGTGTAACTGTGTGTGTGAAGCAGGGCGCTCCTGATAAAAAGGCTGTCATGCTCAGTGAACTTGACAAAAAAAAAGTAATGGGTATTAACCAATAGTTTGGATTTCATGTATTCAAAGGATTAAGGAAGGTGTTTGCAATAAACAACTTTCTTAACATATTAGATAGAAAACAAATAATTAAAAACTATAATATTATGCAATACACAATAAATGTTTTCTACAAAAAGAATAATGATCATGCAAATCTAATTTAATTTAAAGTTATCCTTAAAGGGGCACTCCACCATTTTTACACATCAAGTTCATTGCGACATGTATTATTTTGATTTGCATTATGTGAAGTGTACGATCTGGTGTTTTTTTTTATTTTGACACATATAGAGAGGGACTAAAAGTCCAGGTATCTCAGCCTCTGCTGCTTCGATTTTGACCACTTGTGAGTTTCTAAACTTTATGAAAATGCAATGCTATATAGCTGGAGCACCTCTTAAATCACATATATAGAAATGCAAGATTTGATTGGCATTGATATGTGTAAAATAAAATAAATTCCCTTGCTGCAATAAACAGAGATGGAAAAAGTTGCACTGTTGGATGAATAACAGTAAGACTCTTTGAGTAAAATGTAAGTAGCATCTTTGTTTCTTATTGCCAGAGAAATATCGTTCTCATTCTCTGACCTAATTCTGTAGCGGAGCTCTGATCACAACAACATGAAAGGTCGTCTTTATCTCTGGATGAGAGACAAAAAGACAGCGGGGCAGGAGAAGGTGTAGACAACTGGACCAGGGGGATGGGGCTTTCAAGAAGGGATTAACATTGAGCCTGACATCAATAATAATTGGTACAATGTTATTTTCAGAAGCCTGTTCACTGGGACCACCGACTGGAGAGAATCAGAACCGAAAAGAAATGACTGTAATAAGACGTTTGCATTTAGAGATTTATGGGATTTGCAGAGTGAAACACAAATATTACCTGAAGTACCGATAGCACCGAGAGAAAAGTTTAATGTTTCTGCAGCTCCCCTCTGGAAACACACACTGTTTGAAAAGGACGGGTTCAATTACTCTAATACTGAAGGAAAAACTGTTGAAACAGCTCAGTCACCAGAATGAAATGTTGGCATTGTACGGTTCTGCAGACCGTGGATATGTAACATTTGTACATTTCAGCCGTATCATATCAATGTTATATGAGCTGAGTTTCTTGTCAGGAGGAGGGGACGGTGGATGGTGAGTAACCTGGGCGACAGCTGCCTAGCAGCAGGCATCAGCAGACCACTGTTCACGACCAACAAAACCAGGTGTTTTTTTGTTATTTAGGTTGATTACATAACTTACATAATTTATGTAACAAACATACTTATTTTAACCCAAACCACAACGTTTTTTCCTCAACCTGCCCACCTAGTTTTAAGTTTTGTTTGAATTCAAACACTGCGACCGTAGTGAAACGTCATTAGTTTGGCACATAAAAGTGACTGTCAATAAAGAAAAAAGTGCAATTTATTTATACGTTTTATCATGCGCTCACGTTGATACCCGCTACATATGAAACGTACAATTGTGACATATCCGTGGTTTGCAGAAACGTACAATGCCAACTGATTTGGTTGGTTGAAATCATGCTTTTGTCTGGTAGATGTTTTCCAGTGTATTCATCATATAAATGATTATGGCTGTTACGATTAATCGCTAAAAGACTGTGATCGGGATTCAGGCCTGTACACAAACTCATTTCTGAAGGACAACGATTCGGCCATATTTGCTTTGGGGAGTTGCATATTTATAATGAGTGCTCATAATAATAATAATAATGGACCAAAATTACAGTAATCAGGACTGCATGATTAATTGAAATAAGACTGTGATGCTCATATTGCTTGTCCTGTCTGCATGAAGACAATATGGACTGCAATAAACATTTTTTCCTCTAAAAATTGGTGTCCCTAAGAATTGTGAGACAAAATCGGGATCTCAATTTTGAGTGGAAAAAAACTGTGATTCGCATTTTGACCAGAATTGTGCAGCCCTATGAATAATATAATGCATTTGTTCTGTCAAATCCTTACATACATTTAAAAACAATGGAAGACAGAGGATTAGAAGTATTCCTGGACTGATTACAAACTGTATTATGCAAACCGTGGCATCAACACATGCAGACATACACACACGGAACACATTTGATCAACATGTGACAAAACCTCACATAGGATGTTTGTATTCTGCATGAATGATAACCAGTCGAGGTTTAACCTCACTTAGTGATTATTTAATCTCTAACAGGTCATTATAATAATCATTTCAGACACATGGCAAACAAAGCCTGTGTTGTTTATTGTCTTGCTGTTACGGGCGTCCTGGCTCTTCCTGAGGCCAGTGTTGGACAGCGATGGCTCTATTGGATTATGTGAGGGATTTGAAACTCGGATTAGGCCATTGGGCTGTGGACAGCATGGGGGCTGCGTGAGCTTTTGCATCACAGGGGTGTGTTAGGGTACGTGTGTGTTTGAGCGGGAGGGTGGTGTGTCAAAAGTGTGTTTACGTATCCCGGAGGCCACAGTGTGCAGCTTGTCTCCACTTGGCTCCATTGTCTTTGGCACGGACCTTCAACATGAACCTGTTCTGCTTCACACTGGTAAGATACACCGTCTTCACAACTGCTGTACATTTGAGGTGTTTGTGTGTGTTGTGGAGCACTTGTTTAGTCCCCGCAGCCTTAAGAGCAGCGGAAACTCATTGTGCCGCTGTGGGAGAGACTGGTGATGTTATTGTTGTTGACAAGGATCTGAAATGGTCTCTCCGGGGAACGAGACAAAACTGCAAACAACTTTCCCTCATTGTAAGATTCATTAGGTTCCTTAGATGTAGTCTTCCTTCGCTCTGCTTGCATCTGCTGCACTGTGTCAGATACTTACAACTGTAAATGTAATATCTTCTTGTAATTAATCATTACATAATGGTAATGATAATAATCCTGTTAAGATGACACATTTTCCAGCAACTGTCTAATCTAATGACAAATTTAGTGCATATGTACTAATTATTTAATTTCTTATGAGTTAAGAAAGAATGCATCTGCATGGTCTTAATGACAACAATGTCTCAATAATGTCATAATTAATATAAGAAGAAGAGTATTAATGCTAAGTGAGTGTGGTAAAACAAGACTTTGTCATGTGATTATCACACTAGTAACTGCAATTTGTTACAATGATTTAGGTTTGTTGTCGGAAGTAATTACATGTACAGCTGTAACATGGCTGCATATGTTAAACTTGATTGTTAGTGACAAGTCATAGCAGTAGCTGTTGATACCACACTGACTCCTCTTCCACTCAATGCCATATTTGGGGCTTTACTCTCAGGTGAAATCCTAAATTTAGCAACACAAACAGTACTAAATGTCATCAGCCTTGTGGACTCAAAACTAGTGATAAAACAACAAGATGTTCTGCTCACCTGAACAAACCAGGACAGATTTATGTCACTGGTTACATAACTAATCTTGTTAGTTACGGTTCAAAAAACAGGAAACATGTATGTAATTTAATATATGGAAGGATCTAAAAATGGAGAAAACTGCAAAATTCTCAAGATGGTGGAAGTTCAAAACATGCAACCTGAAACATATATCAAAAGTTGCAATCTTGCACGCACACGCACACGCACACGCACACGCACACACACACACACACGCACATACACATACACACACGCACACAGAACAGCTTACGGTGTCTTAAGGTTTAGCCGATTGGGCTGTACATAAACAAATAGTGGTTGTTGTGATATCTGATCCCACAGAACATGAGGACATGAGGGACACATTCATAAAGGATGAGCTGTTTGTATCAAACTCTGCCATACTTAAAAATAATCTAAATGTATTTATCCATTTAACTGCTCAATTATATGTTTGTGTATTACATTTATTTGCCTTTCATTATGGTCTAAATGTTGTTCAAAGTAGGGCTGGACGATATGGCCAAAATCTTACATATCTCGATAACGATATATATCACGATATGGCATGTTTTCTGGTAAATTAATAAATAAATAAATAGTCTATATGAAATATCCACATGGTAAAGCCTGTCTTTTATACTCGAGTCCTGTGTGAATTAAATACTTGACAAATTAAAAGTACTGAATATTTTCTCATTTAATTAAGAATTTTAGCGCAAAATGTTTCAATTTCAAGTTATATGAAATTATAGAAACAAATATATATTTCCAGCTATACACTGACTATGTTACATGCATGCACACAAATACAGAGTAATCAGAGCACAACATTTGCTTGTTTTGCTTGTTATTATCAATTTTAGACAACGTAATTCACAATATCTCGATAGAGGATTTCATCACGATACGATTCCATTGAATGACGACAAATGATCATATTGAATTATTGCCCAGCCCAAAGCCTTCTCTACAATGCCAGATCTGTAATATCGCTGAGGAAATCGCTTTACTTTAATTGCTTTCATTTAGAGATGCACCGATCTGAATTTTTTAGTTCAGATATTCATTCTGGGCTTTGGGCATCCTCCAATACTGAGTACCGACCCGATATTAGTGCTTAATTAATAAGCTTTATGTCTCAATGTGTGGAAGTGTCTGTGATCATTCTTTTATGTTTAAGGCAACATCAGGTTTGACTTAAACATTGCTTTCCTAACTTTGTAAAAGAAAATGTAACAAATAAATACATAGATATAAATTTACTGAATTGTTATTAAAATAAAAAAGAATAATAAAGAATTGAATTTAATAGATCGGCCCCATTGTCACCGATACCCTATTTGAGTCAGTACAGGCCCGATATCAGTGCATCCCTACTTTTCATTCCTTTTTTTTAACCTAAAAACAATCACATTTTAAAATATTTAGTCCACAATAATATAATAATATCAGAAGAGCCTTAAAAACATGTATAATAATATGTGTGTTATGGTAGAATGTAATCTTCTTTCGATTTCATTAAACCTTAATTTGACACTAAACAAGGTAGAGATATTAAATGAAAGGTTTATCTTTTCTATGCTGTGTTCTATGTTTGATCATCATATGTTTCCAAAGACTTGGAGCTCAATTTTTATACGCTGCGTACAGTAATTGTCACACAATACATAATCCAGCAGTTTCTTTTCACATGGTCAGACATTTGGACTAAATCAATGAGTCCGTGGCAGACTGCTGACCTGCACTACAATTGGACTGAGAAAATTAAAAACAAAGTACACCAAAGTGTGATGAATATTGATTGTACATGTTTGAGTGACAAGCTGTACTACATACAGAATAATTACACCAGTGTGCATGCCAGACCATTAGATTAGAAAACATGATCGTCTCCCTGATGTAAGGCTTTCATTGATTTTGTATTGTGTAGTCAGACTGATGATTGATTCCAGACAATTCCTGCTTGATGAGCCTGAACAACAGGATATATTTAGTCTAAGAGTTTGAACAGAGCCAATCATTGTACTGTAGTATTTAAACTAGGCTGCTGTCACCTTGTTTTTGTTTGTTTTTTTTCTTCCAGGAGGGCTCCACAGAAAGCATATATGAACCACCCTCCAGCCAAACACTTAAGGAAGTCCTACCCAAGTACCAGTGCAGCCCTTCTTTTCAAAGGCATAGGCCTGAATGGGGCGGCTCAGATCCATCCATCAGTTTTGTAAGTTTATTATCTTTTATGTTTTATTCAGACCAAGACCTGATCAAACACTGATGATGATGCACACAGTGGACACTCTCTCTAAACATTCAAACCAATATGAAACTGCTGAGTTTGGAGACTTGTTGTGACGGTCCTCAGATCACTTACTGGTCACACAAAGAGTGTGATGTGTGTGATGCAGGATGAAAGCCTGCTCTGCACAACCAAGGGTCAACCTCTGGAAGAGAGCCAGACAGAGGTGGAACAGTCAGGCATGCTCACTGTTACAGATCACCTCTCATAGACTAGAATTAAACCTGTTTCCATACTGTGTGTTGCTGGATTCTGCACAGCTGATACAGGTGCATGCAGGGAAACAAGACTCTACTGCCAGGCTAGCATTTCTGTGAGGCTGTACTTAAGCACAGCAGCTCTTTGAATGAGATGCTAATGTCAACATGCTCAAAATGACAATCCTAACACTCTGATGTCAAGCAGGTGTAACCATGATCATATTGGTTTAGCATGTTGGCTTGTTAGTTATTTTTTGTCATGCACGCACATGTGCCCAGATACAAAAACATAGGCCTACTGCTGCAGTGGTGAAATTTGTCAGATATGAACACAACTTCTTAAATATAACATTACATTGGAAGCAAGCTAACATTTGCACATACACCGCTCTCAACCACAAATAAGAGAGAAGTTTAAGCCACCTGGGTGGTAACTTCCAGCATTAGTGCTGCTGCTAACTGTCTACATGTGTTGGCCTACCTGTTGGGTGGTCCTCGACAGCGGCCTCTTCTTGCCCCTGTTGTCCGCTGGAATCAGCCTGTTGCTGCTCATCTGTCATCTGTCCCACAGAAATTAAATTGTGAATTAATTAATTTCTATGGTCTGTCCCATTACTCTTTCTTCCTCCTCCTCTTCATTTGGACTGTTAATGCTAACACTGCTGCAGCTAGCAAAACTTTGCGTGGCACTGCACTGGCATCGACGATAGTGACGTTATTTTTAAATGATAAAGTGGTTATCTTTAAACATTCTGTAGCTCCAACTTTCTGGTCCTTTATTATCCATTTAATTTGTCTTTTCATCCAACTCCGCTCTTTCTGTCTTAATTTCAGTTGATTATTTCCTGCTTGACCTGTGACATTACATGATGGACGGATCCACTTGAAGGGGTGGGGGGGGGGGGGGGTGCGACGGTCGGTACCACTTGCCTTACAGTATAGGGGGCCTATTGACAATTTTGGGACCGTGTGACCCCTAATCAGATGGGCTGTTCCAACATCTAGTGGGCACCGTATCATTGCAGCCCATTTACCATAAACACACTTGCTACAACAATACCAGTGTCCAGATCAAATGACCAAATGCTTTAGTGCATCCTGTTAATTATTCCTATATATTTATTTGAACCTGTTGTGTCTGTCTTTGTTCCCCCAAGGAAATAAAAGCAAAGAGGAATAATAGAAGGTATGTGAGTTTTGTTCGTTCATTTTGTAGGCCTACAGTAATATTTTTTAAGAGTGCATTTCTTAAAAACAAAAAAAACATTTGATTTTCTGTAGTTTGTATTTCACTCATTAGAATCAACTTATTATTTCCCATTTAGAAATGAAAATATTTGTCATTTTAGGTCATGTGTGCCAACATCACCCTTGGACAATGAAACATTAGGTTGGTACAAAATGATCACAGCCATGGATGTTCATATTTATAGTGCTTCTTTTGCCTTTTTTTTCAGACTTTATGCAAAAGTAACTTCAGGCTCACATGACCAATCTTACATTACATGTTGAACCTTTCTGTATACAGTTAACAATGTCCACCTTGTCTGTTGCAGACAAAGACATTAATTATGCCTGCTGGATGTCCTCAGGTGACAAGGAGTTATCTCATCAAATGAAAGGTAAAGAAATATGTCTACCTGAGCAAAACCAAGGTACCATGGTCCACTGAAGTTTGAGATTAGACTAAAGTAACGATTGTAGAATATCAGAGAATTAATCAGAGTGTATGACAGCTGAAGGAAGCCAGATGCAGGCGGATATAAAATGATGAAGGCAAGACTAGCTGGCATTGTTTACCTCTTATCTAGGATCAATGCTCATGACAATTGTATGTTTGACAATATATATAAATAAGGAGGAAATAAAGTGTCTGACCTGTGTGGATTGATTTTACAGAGATGCATAAAGCTCCGTGTCAGAGCAGCATGTTGACAAGAGATGACAGGACACAGACACATCTACCAGCTCAGGTAAAACCACATTACTGTCACCTTAGAGCCAGTAGAGCCACATTATGATGAATATAGTAAAAGTAGCCCTGAGCAATAGAGTAGATGAAATTGACATTTTTCACACTTCAAATGAGGAGATCTCATTGTTCACATAAGGACACAATCACTTTAATACCACAAATGATAATTATTTGCAAAGCTGTTTAGTCTTTTGTAATCCTGTACCCACATGCCTGTGTGTGCCAGATATGCAGGTAGACACCTGACATACCTGGATGTTTGTGCACATGTTTGACACGTGAGAGTGGTTGTTTATCTGCGCTCATCTTCCACACTCTATTTATGTAACACAGAATAGATTATATTCTGTTAAATCAAATACATAAATCTGTAAAATGAATAAAAAAGACCATATTAGGGCACTTGGTATGTTTATATGGACGGAGGTTACAAGAGGGTAAAAAGTGAATGTGAAGTAAACCCGCAGGGAGGTCATTTGTATGTCAGCCAAATCAGATCCACGGTTCACTTTAATCTGCTTTCTAATCTTTAATCTCCTTTATAAGGCCCTGTATATCTGCCCTGTGCTCTTTAGAACACCTGGGTTTTGTACTGTTTGGTGGTTTTCATGCCAACCGCTGATAGTTAAGAGGAGGACAGCAATCTCATCCACACAACAGGGAACCCATGAAAGAGCTGTACCAAAAGGTGACTTTGTTTGAGCATGGAACAGCATGTCAGCTTCGTTGTTACATATCCTTAACTTAAATGTTAATGGGAGACAGGGATGAGATGTTCTTTCAGACTAGTAGAAAAGAAACATCCAACATACACATTTTGGTGTTCATTTTTACTACACTTTGTCTATTTGCGTCTGTAGATTTCCTCATAAATTCAACCAAAAGTTAGCATTAGATAATGCCTCATTTGCATTTTTTAACATAACATTTCAGAAAACTACTCACCTGTAGTTTCTTGCTAAATGTATGGCATTTTTCAATATCTTTACACTTACATACACCAAACTTTCCAGTTTCATTCCTATCTATCTTCTGAAGGTTTTTACAGAGGGAGATTCATATATCATTCATAGCCTGATATATAGAACATTTTATTCCTAAAATGGCTGTTGTTGTATTTTCTGATTTAAGGAGTGATACAAAATAGAAATTCAAAATTCCCTCAGTAAAAAAACCTCTGACTCTAATATGTCAACAAAATGAAACAAGAATTTTGAACCTGGAAATGTATGCAAATTAACACATATTTAATAAGATAATGCCTCATTTGCATATTTAAACATGTCATTTCAGAAATACAAAAAGAACTGTTTTAATGTAGGTAATCATCAATTCCACTGCTGTAACTGCTCAAGGCTAGTTTTAACTACTTTATATACATAAACTTTATAGCTTTATATCCTCTACTATATTCCTGTGTTTTTATAATGTAATAACATCACATGCGGTTAGTGCTGAATGTGTGTACACTGCATTGAATGCTCATGTTGTTTCTTTATGACAGGGCGCTGAAACAGCAGAATCAATACACACCACAGGAAAACTAAAGAAGTTACAGAACCTGGTGCAAACAAAGACGGGACATCCGAGTGCAGCTGGAAGAGGCAAGAGGACCTCTGAGAATAACGATGAGTTATTGTGGACGATGTTCTTCAACCTGCGTTGAATCTGTTATCATTAACAATGATTTCTGCTCACCTTCAGATCATTTGGCAGAAGTGCTGAGTAACAACAATCCAATGCTAACCTGCATCGGCCTCGGGAAGAGAACAGAGAAGAAGTCTTCTAAAACTGCATCACCACATCAGCTGCAGCAGCAACAACAACAACAACAGCAGCAGCAACAACAACAGCAACAACAACAACAACAACAACAACAGGCCAAAGATGTCCACGACGATTCAGAAGAGGAAGAAGGAGTTTGGAGTCCGCAGCTTGGAAATCATCTGTGGAATGTTGAGTGTCCGCAGCCCTGGACTCCCTTCTACCACACCTGTCACCAACCTCAACACGAGCTGCGTGGTGGCACCCTGTCGCTGCCCCGGACGACAGAATGGGATCGCTTTGAGAGTTTGATACAGGAACTGGACAGCAAAGAGTCGGATCTGTCTCCTCCACAAATGATCCGCTCCATCACAGATCTGCAGCTCTCACAGAACACAGTAAGATTATACCTTGGTGTCATTACCATCAGAAAGTGAGATCAACTAATGTTGTCAATGCAAGTTTTACCACACAAAATCTCACACATGCTCAAAGGAATAGTTCAACAGTTTGGGGGAATCCACTTATTTACTTTCTTGCAGAGAGTTAGAGATATTTCTCACTCTCTGCTCCCAGATCTCCAAAGTATCATTACATTTCCAACTAATATTGTTTTTGTTTTTATAATTGCTTTTAAGTTATTCTGAGCCAAACATTTTACTGCTTAGTTTCATTTTCAGCCTCAGTCAGCTCTGAAGTTGGATTATGGGAAGTGTAGGATCCACACATGGAGCATGATCTATACTAAGGACTAAAAGTCAGGATATCTCTGCTTTTTGGATTTTGACAATTATTTTATATATTTGTTTCTTGTGAGTCCCCCTAACATTATAGAAATACAACAGTGTAACAAGGTTTGTATGATCCATAAAGATGGACTTCATAAATAACTGTATTACAGTACATGATCTACATACATAATTGTATTTTGTATTATTTTTTCTTTTGATGAAAGTGCTGTGCAGTTACAGTCAAGCCTGATGTCGTCATGGTGCAGTACAAAGCAGCTTCTTTTATTGTATTACAAATCCCTGGGGACTATAACAGTATCCACAAACCCAGTCTCTTATTCAGTGTCTTCTTCCTAATCACAAATCTCAACCAGTTATCCTTCAGCATTCATCCATTCATTCATTCATCCATTCATCCATTCATTCATTCATTCATTCAGTCATTCATTCATCTTTGTGGTGGAATTATGAATGAGTTTTGTTGAATCACTGATTGAAATCAAACTTCACACAAAACATCAGAGCACATGATCGTGTGTGTCACAGAGAGACCCAGAAACTCAGAATTTGTATTAATATGTCTGTCATGTAGAATAATAGAATTCCTTTATTGCACAATGAAATTAAGTTGCAATCTCGACGGTGCATTCACACATATCAAACAGTATTAAAATAGAGAATAAAAATATATGTTAGAAATAAAAAAATAAAAAAATATATGCATTTGCTGTGACCTATGAAAACAGTAAGATATTGCATTTAATAAATAGGTAAACAATTGTGCATGTAAACATCATGCATTGTTCTATATATAAAGGTACATATTGAAATGTAAAATATCTGGTGTTTTAATACACATAAATGTGCATATATATACCAATACAATGGTATTTATTTATAGTTGCTTATCAAAGCACCAGTGCATGACAGTGAGGCCTCTAACGGTCATTGTTGGGAACGAGCCAAGAGTCAGTATAACAGATGTTGTGAGGGCAGCGCTGAATGACCGCTAACTGAAGCTAATGGCAAACAAGGAATGACTCATCGCTCTTATACTGTCTCCCTTTAATGACACGTATGTGGGAAAATCTAAGAATACAGATCAGCAGATTATAAATATTAAGCAGGGTGGAATACTTTATACATATTGACAAAAACACAGTGCACCTCTCCCCACATGATACTGAGATATTAGTACTAGTCTAGATCAGCGCAACATGATCATTCAACTACAAACAATATTTTGACTCAGGATATTAAAAATAAACCATATCTAAGAACTGTATGGCTGCCAGCCAGGGTTTAACCTAATCCAGAACACAAATCATAAACAGGGAATAAACACAAACTGTTTATGTTGTAGGGAATAGACACACACACACACACACACACACACACACACACACACACACACACACACACACACACAGGCAGATAATGTGCCCATCTGTCACCAGAAAACAAACATTTTAATCTCTCTTTTACCCAAACAGTTGACCAGATTTGGGAGATTTGACGCTGTCAGACAGCCCTCGCCTTTAATGAAACCACAGGATAATGGAAGCGCTTTGGTAAGAGAATCCTCAATCTGCCAGTTTGTCCATCTAGGAATTTTACTTTAACACCCTCCACACCACCGTATCCGATTTTCAGACAGAAAATGTACACGTTTATTTGAGAGTTGTGGGGGAGCCCTCTATTTACAGTATATGTTTTGTTTTTAAAGCAAAAGCAGGAGCAGAGTAGCGATCCAATCAAATTGAGGCCGCAGAGGAGGGAGTCGGAGATCTCATCACATCGTGACAGGAAGCACATCAAGGCCTCACCGGAGAAAACGCTGACAGCCATCGCTGTATGTCATGCACTACACAAAGCCTATGTTAATACAACCAGTTATAAGTTCATGGCACCGTGCATTTACTGTGGTTCACCCCTAATGAAATAACATCTGTTACCAAGCAGACACAGCTGTCAGCCCCACACCTGCTCTGCCAGGCTGCAAACTATCAATCAAACTACTGTTTGATTGTTTTAATAATATATCTCAAAATATTTA
>JAOVVB010040248.1:0-15161 GCA_028570985.1 Heterobranchus longifilis
AGTCTTATCACCCAAACAAACAGATACTTAATTTTGAATAGACATTCAATCCACTGCCAAGGTCACCAGACCTATGATCACACTTACAACCACTCACAGAATCATCTACAGTATATAAAACGTTATCCTCACACCAACATTTGTGTCTGCGATCTTACTGAGCTCTAGTTTATCATCTGTATAGTCTTTGTTTAATTTTGTTTTTGCTTCGTTATCTCCGCTCTTTGGATTTGCCCTGGTCAACTCCATTGCTGTACTTTTTACTTGAATAAACGCTGTCTTACAATTGCATACTTCAATCCCTTATACATTGTTCAAGACTAAGTGTATAATAAGCCTCAGCTTAAAACAGTGCGGAACATTTGTATTTATATATATTGTATATAAAACTTATGGACTTATGACTGTTTACATCCAGTACTGTGCTAAAGGCTAAGGCACATGTTTTTTTTTTATATTATTTTTATTTTTATAATTTATGACTGCATTATTAAGTCAGGTGCAACAATGACCTTAAAAGGACTGTGGCTTGTTCTGCAGGATGTGCAGTAAAACTAAGCAGCTAGTTTCATGCTGCTCAAAATTATACCTAAGACTTTTGACACCAATTATTGATTTTGTTTCATTAATGACTTTTTTAAAAGACATCCTTGCTCTATTGCAGATACTTTCATGTGCTACGGATATACTTGCATAGTAACACTTATCTATCTATCCATCCATCCCTCCATCCTTCTATCCATCCATCTAAACTATATGGACAACAGTATTTGGCTAAACCTGTTAATTAGTGAATTCAGGTGTTTCAATCAGGGCCCTTAGTCCCAGTGAAGTGCAATCGTAATGCCTCAACATACCAAGACATCTTGGACAATGGTATGCTTCCAACGTTGAGGCAACAGTCTGCGAAGGTCCTCTCTATTCCAACATGACTGTGTACCAGTGCACAAAGCAAGGACTATAAAGAAATGGTTTGAGGAGTTCGATGTGGAAGAATGTGACTGTTCCACACATTGAGGACAGGTTGAGCCCCGACCTGAAGCACTTTTGGATGAACTGGAACGGAGAGTCTGTCTGTCTGTCTGTCTGTCTGTCTGTCTATCTCAGAAAGAGGGGTGACCACCTGCCTGAAAAGCAAAAAAAAAACATTTGAAAATGTTATCATTTTAAACACTTTGTTTTCTTATTATTTGCATCTAAGTCATTCAAAATTGCCTCCGAACTATTCTTGTTGTGTTTTGATTTTTCATTAATGTGAAAGATGTGAGTTAATGTGGTCTTCCACCAATGTGGTCTTCTTCTTAAGTGTGGGCTTCCACCAATGCGCTGACACGTTCATGACCCACCTCACACAAAGCTGAATCCCAAATCCCTCTCTAAACCCTAAATGAGAGGTCTAGGTGCTGTGTGGAACACTGGATTCTACACCCTACATAGCAATCAAAGAAAAAGTTAGCTAGCTGAGGCTATTCTAAAGTGGAGAAACTGGAGACATAAACACAAACTTATGAGATTTCCATGAAACTCCACGGTTGGTCTTCTATCAGTTATGCTGGTTTACCAGCTAAACCAGCACTAAACCAGCACTAGACCAGCACTGACCAGTGAGACTAATGCTGGTGGTAAGGTTTCATGAGTGTAGATATGCTGGTCTTCCATCAGTTATGCTGGTTCACCAGCTAAACCAGCATCAGACCAGCACTAACCAGTATTAACCACCACAGACCAACATACAAATTATGCTGGTCTATGCTGGATTTTTCAGCAGGGCATTCTCCTCGCCTTTTGGCTACATAATACTGGCAAGAATTTTAAAACTACTTTCACCACTGAGTGCCAGTAATTCTTGTTATTTGGTATATTGTTTCAGTAAGATTAGCTGTCGGAGCTGCTGTGACAGTAACAGAAAGTAATAGAAACTCTGAATTCAGTCAGCCATAGTTACAGGCAGCAGGAAGATGCATTAAGGGAAAGGATTTGAGCCCTGTTCATTAAACAAGTCAGGCTTTAACAGAGTCATGATTAACCTTGCCACAATCCAACAGCGTTCAGCCAGGTTTGTACAGAGTTACTGGATTTAATAGCTTTTCCTGACTGGATGGCATAGAAAGAGGCACTGGCCCATGTTAGGGCCAGAGTGCTTGAGTTACAGTACAGGTAACATTTCAGACATAAAAACCATCTTCATTATGTTAATACAGTCTCACCATGGCAAATTTTGCATGAGCTAACTTGTGTGAGAAGTTACAAATAGGTAAGGTTTAGATACTTTTTGAACAGATCTATGGTTATCCATCACTAATAAAATATAAAATGTAATCTGCAGAGTGATTTAAGAAAACAAGAAACCCATATTTTAAATACACTGGGTTTTCACAAAATGAAAGTATACAGTCTCTGCTAAAGGTTAACAACTGACCCACAGTAGACTGGATGTTTTTCACTGAAAAACAATGAGAATAAAATAACTATTGAAATAAAAAGGTTCCGGATAGAAGACCCCTGTCTTGTTCCTCCATGATGAATCATTATGACCCTGGTGGGTTGAAGGAGAATTCAGTTCTCTCTGGTTTTGAACTTTGTGGTTATGCAATAGTTTGTGTGGCTTTCATCTGAGTGTATGTCATTAGAAATTTGTTTCGGTCCATAATACTTCACCTGTCACCCTGTTTTTTTCCCCCCCAGAATGAAATATTCTGAAGCAATTAGTATCTGTGGAATATGTTGCTTTAAAGATAGTCAGGAACCTATATTGTCTCCTTCCAACAATTTATTTAGAAACCTCATTGTATTTATTCCCATTTTAATGACCATGGTAGGACCTCAACAGCCATACAATGCGGGCAATTTGGAAATGCTAATTAGCCTAATTTTTATGTCTTTGAACTGCTGGATGAAACCGGAGTACCCAGCGGAAACCCCCAATGCACAGGGAGAACACGCAAACTCTATACACACAGACCCAGAGGCAGAAATCAAACATACACACTGGAGGGGCAAAGCGACAGTGCTAATGAGTAAGCCACGGTGCCACCATTGTCTCCTTGGTGTATTTCTACATCATACTACTTATTACAGTTTAGGTAACTGAGGGTATGTTTAGAGTGCAGTACAATCAGAAAGAAATGTCTCTTGATCCTGCACCACGAGACTTGTTTTTCTGAGGTGAGGCACAGGATCAGACGACAGTTTTTTTTTTTCCCCAAGCAGCCTACTTGGATGGTGCTTAAAAAAACCCTCATCTGGAAAATTAGTGGATTAGGGTTTTTGAAAACTCAGCATCATGGTAAGGTTCCAGTCTTTCCCAGAGCTGCTGGCCAATAACTTTATTTCTGGTGGTAAATTGGACATTATAGCTCAATGTGTCATACTGGCTAGTTATGTAGAATGTAGCAAAGAATCTAACTTTAGGCATTTGGCAGAAGCCCTTATGCAGAGTGATTTACAAAAGTGCTTAAGTTTCCCATCATTAGATAGATCCTTACACTGGGTTACTAGGTCACTAACTAAGTACCATCAGTCAAACACTGTTGGGAAGGGTTTTTGTGGGGGAAGGGAAGGCAGAGATTAATCCAAGTCCTGAAGAAAGAGATATGTCTTAAGTCGTCGTTCAGTGGGAGAGAGTCATATGTTCATTGTATATCAGTCTGACAGTGCCAATGCATACCTAAGGTATAGTCTATGGCAGCTATCTAATCTTATGAATATTTGTTGATCTTTCTTTGGTTATAAGAAGGATGAATGACCATGGGGTTGTTACGTGCACAATAACATAGAGGGAAGCCTCCTGTTTCTGCTAGGGTTTTGGCCCTTTGATGTGGGAATGTTCTACAACCATCTATCCTCATAAAATTGCCATTCAGTCGCTGTTTGCATATTTTCTCCACTTGTCTACTCTCATGGACATATATCTAGAGCATGGCACATAGTTTCAAAAGAGGATTTGCAAATACTGACTGGTGCTTCACAATCCCACCAAAGAAACCAAAGAGGTCCATCGTTCCTGGTATGGGTTCCAGCTTTTGAAACATTGTTTTAAACCTTAGCCTGTTTAGATTCCTGATCACATTCTCACTTGTGAATATCTTGGCTGTGGTGCAGGAAAGTGAATGTAACCTTTGCTCCAGGAATGACCTGTGAGTCATTCTTGACAATCCTTAAGAAGAAGATTACCCATCAGTCCCAGTCGAGTGTAGGAACTTGAAGAATAATTGTCCTTTCTGACCCATCAAGGATGGCAAATGTTAGGGGAAAAAAGTGTTCTATGGGAGGACCCTTGCAATATTAAGAATACAACTGCTCCCGTCATTGGTGCTCTGTAGATACAGAGGCTTATTAGGGATATTAGCCACTGCTGTAGCTATCTAACTCTGTTTGAGAGGCCTGGTGCTAAGGTCATGAAGAGCAGTCAAATATTTACCTTGCACATATGGTAAATTGTGATCATCATTCTGCATTGGAATACCTGCTGTTTGCAACCACTTCTTCTGAAACTATGACTAGATCAAATCCAGGAGTTTTTTTTTTTTTATTATTCACAACTTAGTTGGGAAAAATGATACAGCAGTTACTTTTGACCAAGTCATGTGATTGAACAGGAGCCATTCCACGAGTGTTGATATAAAGCAGGTGTACTGAATTAAAATTTAAGAAGGTCCGGTCAATACAATTTTCGCCAAACCAAGGTCCAAATTTCATGTTTGTGTTAGGATTTGGATCTTTATCTATGCACTCATTGTAAGTCTATAAAAAATAAGCAATTTAAATTCCCATAGCATTTCAATAATATTTTTTGTACGTTTTTGGTAACTACGTGGACAGTTTGAGCTTTGGTGGCCTTGTATATTTCCTTGTATGTAATACATATAACAATCTTTAATTCAACTTAATGAATCTTCATTTGCTGTCTGCTTGACTGTAAATGAAAATGAAAGGACTCTGGTTGCTCTGTCATACCGAGCTCTCAGTTCGGGTATTTTACACACCCTCACCTTGGACTGCTTGCTCTACTGATCCTTTTTTTCCTCTCAGAGTGATGCTTCACATTACTGCTTTTTATGAACGCCACATCTTCAGAGAAGGTTTTAAACTTCTCACAGGAAAACTATGTCAGATCATCTAAGAAAGCGACCCGTTTGCTGTGTTTCCTGGAGTAAGAAAGCGACCCGTTTGCTGTGTTTCCTGGAGTAAGAAAGCGACCCGTTTGCTGTGTTTCCTGGAGTAAGAAAGTGACCAGTTTGCTGTGTCGCGCTTTTGAGGGGAAAAAGCGCTAGATTACTGGAATATAAATTCTTCTCAGTTATCAGAAAAACATGAGTGTCTGGATAGAACTGTCACTTAGTCCAGATCCGGACCATTTAGAGATGCCTAATATAGAGCATAACAGCGCTAAAACATTTCCTTTGTTCTTTTATTTACGCCTAAGGTGAGCTACAGAGATAAACACAAGGCTGAATCTCAAATCTTTCCCTAACCCCTAACCAAGGGCACTACTTGGTGTATGGGACAAGTGATTTGTACACCCTAGTGCACTAACTTTACAGACTAGCTTTTCCACTGATTGTTTCCAATATGATTAATTTAATTTTTTAAGTAAGAAATAAAGACTACATTAGTGCCAAGTAAGTGCATTTAATCAATCAATATTGAAGGAAAAAAGAAGAAAAGAAAATAAGTTATAATGAACAAACTACAAAAACTAGAATCAATCAGAGACCCAAGAATTTTACCACTTATATTATGGTAATACTACAATACTAACTATACAGTATTTTTGATTATCAAGGTGAGCAAAAAGCACCTGTTTGAAACCTTCTTAAAATGTTAGGCCTCTGTTTTTAGTCATGAAATATTATTGGAACCCACAACCACTGTGTATGTGGTGTAAATTTCATTATGGTTGGCCCCCTACCCCTGCTCAAAACAGACATATCCAGGAACTGTCTTTCAAGTCACATGGTTTAGCTTGGATATGCCGCATTGAAAGCAGTGCTTGAAAGCAGGTCATGTTTATGTGTGATCAGTGTGGCTTGCAGTCAGTCCTTTAAATGCACAGTATTTATACATAGCGAGTGGAATTCCTTTTCACTTGTGTGTCTTTGATTCACATGACGTGCACTCTGCAAGACACATGGCTACAACAACTAAAAGCCCAATTTTGCAGTTTTCAATGCAGAATAATTTAAAAAACATACTTTTTTACCAATTTTATTTTGTTGGAATTATGTATGTAATTGAAATATTAGTTTGATCAAAATGAAATACATTAACTGTTTAAGTATTATAATCAACTAACTGTTGTTCCTTTCACTGGATAAAATATATTTAACAGTTTTCCAGTTAAACTTTTTTTTTATACAATCTTGTGCGCCAGAGGCACACAAATTTGTTAAAATGAGAGAAAAAAAAACTGTTCATTTTCTTGTATAAAGTACTCTTAAAGAAATATTCAAATTAAATAAATAATAACTGGCACAATCTTAAATTTAAAAAAGAACTGCTATTGTCCAATTAATAGCTATTAAGGGTTTGTCCAGCTATTTTAAATTGGAATGAAATACAGTGCTGGCCGAAAATATTAAGACACTAAGATGCTAATTAATGCAATGCAATTAATTCATTGTTAATGGATGGAACAAATGTGGCAGGAATGGGAATTTTATACATAAACAAAGTATTTCTGTTTTTCAAAATGAAATACACACATTATTCTCATCATTAGGTGATGATAATTATACTGCATGCAGTGCCGGTCAGAAAGCCCGGTCAGGAAGGGCATCCGGCATAAAACCTGTGCCAAGTTGTCTGTTGATCGGATTGTCTGACCCCCTCGACAGGAGCAGCTGAAAGAAATATGATGATGATGATCATCAAACGACTTTTGTTCTTCACACTGTTGCAAAATACAACAACAAATGTCACCACGAAAATATTTGAACAGTTTGACAACTCAGTATTTCTCTTGTGCATGTTTTCTTTGAATCGCAAAAGGTGTTAATGAGCACAAATTACAAAACGTCATGTCAAACTTGTTTTGCTCACATCAGACTCATTTCTAGTTTTAAAAAACAGCATACCTCCACCTCCACATGTTTCGCAATAGATAAATCAGCGTACAGTTGTGTTTTCTACACTCATTTCTTAAATTATCATCATCATCATCATACCATCCTACAGCTATCTGCTATTTAACGTTTACTCCAACATCATGGTTTTATGAAAGTTATAAAGATTTTATGGTGTTTGCACAATTTCCAAAATAAAGCAGAATGTAGCGGGCACATTAAGTAATGCCTGTAGTCCTTTAATGCTGAATGCAGTGGAGGTAACAGGGAGAAAAGATCCTTTTTCTTGCCTTCAAAATTTTCCATGAATCCATTGAAAACATTTAATTTATGATGATGATGATGATGATGACTTTTGGTCCAAACACTGTTGCAAAATACAACAACAAATGTCCTCATGAAAATATTTCAACAGTTTGACAACTCTCTATTTGTCTCGTCCATGTTTTCTTTGAGTCGTAAAGGTGTTAAAAAGCAAAAATGACAAAATGTCGTGTCAAACTTGTTTTGCTTATATCAGAGAGAATTCTGTCTCATTTCTAGTGCTGGCAAAACACTATACCTCCACCTCCTACATATTTTTCATATTTTTCTGCAGTTGTGTTTTTGTTTTTCAGTATGTAATTAAATATTACAATGTAATGAACTGTAAATTTATTATGATATTAAACACAAAACAACAATCAATAATTTGAGAATGTCATTAAAACATTGAATTTCACCTTTGCTTTAATACTGGCCACCACATGATCAGATCAATAAAAGGGATTTTGTAACTTTTTAAAGATTGTAATTTAGTATTAATAATATGTTGGTTTATTTTAATAGGAAAAGAAATCAAGTTTGTGCTTTGATTGTGATCTTGTAGTCAGGGCAGCAAATTAAAATGAGGAAAAAGTTCAAAAATTTGCTGTACATGAAACTTTTTTAATTACGAAGATTGTTGAAGAGGCGACACATTGGCATCAATTCCCGCCTCGGGGTCTGTGTGCATGGAGTTTGCATGTTCTCCCCGTGCTTGGCGGGTTTCCTCCAGGTACACCGATTTCCTCCCACAGTCCAAAGACATGCAGATTAGCTAATTGGCATTCCCAAATTGAATGAGTGTGTGAGTGTGCATATAGATATGTGCCCTGTGATTGATTGGCACCCTATCCAGGGTGTACCCCACTTCATGCCCTAAGTCTTCTGGGATAGGCTCCAGGCCCCCCGTGACCCTGAATACAGGGTTAAGCGGTATAGACGATGGGATGAGTGAATGAGTGAGATTGTTGAAGATCATGAGTAATGTATAAACAGTACATTACATCTAAATGTTACAAAGTTTCACCATCTTCCGCTTCACTTCAATAATACAGGTATGCGCCATTTAACGGCCATCCTGCATAAAGGTTTAATTATTGTTCTGAAATTCCAAAACCTGAAAACCTGAGCATTTTACATTTTAATTTTAGTTTGAAAAATGTACGTCTTTGTCTTCCAAATCACACAGAACATAGTGTACAGATTAATTGACAAACACCTTTAATGCAGGTGATGTCAATAATTAGGTCTAGTCTATCTGTGTGAAGAGTTGTGCTAATTAGAATGAGCTGGTTTTTTTATCGGATGAAATTTTGTATATAAGCAGCACATTTCTTCTTCTATAAAATACACTCTCACTCACACACTTTCACTCATCGCCTATACCGCTTTCTCCTGTATGCTGTACATGGTTACAGGGGGGCCGAGAGGTTATCACGGGAGACTTACAGTAGGGAATGAGTTAGGGTACCGGATGGGGTGACAATCCATCTCAGGGCACACATATACATTAAATGAAATACATTAGTTGTTTAATCATCATCATGATCATATAACTTTTTTCCTTACACTAGTACATTGCAAAATACAAAAACAAATGTAATCATGAAAATATTTGAGCAGTTTGGCAACTCTCTATTTCTCTTGTGCATGTTTTCTTTGAGGATCGAAGGTGTTAAAAAGCACAAATTACAAAATGTCATCTCAAAATTGTTTTGCTCATATCAGAGCGAATTCTGTGCCATTTCGAGGGTTTGCAAATCTCAATCTCAGTTTTGTTTGAGGTTATTTAAGTATGTAATTTAGTATTAATATTAAAGTTAAAATTTATCAGGTAAAATATTTAAAAATGTAAAAATGTCATTAAAGCACTGAATTTCACTTTTGTCTTTTGGCCACCATCGTGTATGCATTCATTATATAGTCTTCTACTGTAACAAACAAAATAATAATAAAAAATATAATAATAATAATAATAATAATAATAATAATAATAATAATAATAAAAGATCATCTCAATAAATGGGATTTTGTAACTTTTTTAAGGTGCAGGTTTACTTGATAAAGATGTTATGTTTACAAATTGACTTGAGACCAAACCTGTATGAGTTGTTGACCTGTAAATTTCTGCTGAATTATATTGTTGCGAAATAGAAATGGCATGTTATACCAATTTCATTTTGCTGGAATTTTGTAGCCTATATAAGCAAAAGTTTTTTTTAATGAAATACATATATAATTTTTTTGTATTATCACTATCATCATATAACTGTTGTTTCTTACACTGGTACATTGGAGAAAAAAACAACAAAAAAGGTCCTGACTAAAATATTTGTCCACTCAGTATTTCTCTTGTGCATTTTTTCTTTGAATCGCACGAATGGTAAAAATACAAAAAAAAAAGAAAAATAAGGTCAAACTTGTGATAGCAGGAGCAATCTAAAGAGCACACTACAGTATCTTTCACAGCTTTGTTAAGTATACAGTATAATATACCTGTAGTCAATTAATGCCGGGGTAACTGCAAAGGCAGTAATAGTGTTATAGGCAGTAATAGCGTCATGGTTTGGTGAAAATGTGGAAGATCACAAGTTTTAAAAGAAGTATATATTACAGTTTTTAAATGACACTTTTGACTGTAGATAACCTTGTGTGCCAGAAGAAAATTATTTGCCAACATGAGTAAAAATAGATTTAGCATGTTTTTCCATCAAACTGTTCATTTGCTTGTATAGAGTACTATAATAGAAATAGTAAAAAAATTAATAAAATAACTCTAACTAAAAAAGTCTAACCAATATCTATTAAGGGTTTGTCCAGCTATTTTACATGGGAAGGAAATGAAGTGTTGGCCAAACGTATTTTGTAACATACAGTATACCATGTATTATACAACAGTTAATTCTGACTGAGCAATCTGATTGGATGAGAGACAATCCACAAGTAGACATAATGGAAGGTAACACCACTGGGACATTTAACTATACAGGTATGCGTCACAAGTGTTCTACAATCGTTAATAGTTCATTTAGACAACATATGCCATGTATTACAGTTCTCCCTGTCTATAAAACAGGTGATGTCATTAATTAGTTCCGGGTTGAGGAGTTGTGCTGGATTTTCATAATGGATGGAACAAATGTGGCAGGAATTTTGTATATAAGCAAAAATATTTATTTTTAAAAACTGTAATACTTTTATTTTTTCAATTATCATCATCACATAACTTTTGTTCCTCACACTGGCACATTGCAAAATACAACAACAATAAAAATATTTAAACAGTTTCACAACCTATTTCTTTTGTGCATGTTTTCTTTGAGCCGCAAAGTTGTTACAACGCACAAATTACAAAATGTCATGTCAAACTTGTTTTGCTTCAGATTCAGACTGAATTCTGTGTCATTTCTAATATTTGCAAAACACTATACGTCCACCCCTACAGATTTTTTTGCAATAGGTGTTTGTGGTTGTTTAAGTATGCAATTGAGTAATGATATTAAATTCAATAAGTAATATGTAGTAAATTTTATGTTAATATTAAAACAATGTAACATTTGAGAATGTCAATAAAATGATGAATTTTATTTGTGTCTAAATACTTTTTGTCACCACTGTATGTCCATTCAGTATATACAGTGGTGTACATAGTTCAGTATATAGCATACCACAAAAAAGAACACAAAAAAGCTTTTTATTTTTTCGTTTTGTGGGTATACTTGGCAAAGAATTTATGTTAGAACCTGGAAGTTACCAGAGCTGATGAGATTTACAGGACAGTCCACCTTCTCCATGGTTTCTCCTCCTCACCTAGTACCAATAAGAATTCAAAACTACTTTCACCCTGTTAATTACACTACCTGTCGGTTGCAAACCCTGGCTGTGCGCAAAACATATGATGTCACTAATCAGTTCTAGCTAAAGAGTTATGTTAATTAGAATCAGTTTCTTTTTGTTAATGAATGGAACAAACATGTGGCAGGTATTGAAATTTTGCATATATAAACTGTTACATTGCAAAATACGACAAAAAATGTAATCACGAAAATATTTGAACAGTTTGACAACTCCTTATTTCTCTTTTGCATGTTTTCATTAAGTCGCAATGGTGTTAATAACCATAAATTACAAAACGTCATGTCGAACTTGTTTTGCTTATATCACAACACTATACCTCCACATCCTACAGAATTTTCGCAATAGATAAATCACCCTTCAGTCGTGTTTGTGGATTTATTAAATGTATTATTAGTATTAAAATGAATTTTTTCTATTCATTTTTTTTTTTTTTTTTTGCAAAATTTAGAATATCATTAAAACACTGAATTTCACTTATGTCTCAATTCTTTTGGCCACCAAGGTATATGCATTTAGTATATAGGTTACTACTACTACTACTAAAAAAATCAACACAATAAAAAAAATCTGCTCAAAGGCAGATCTGTCAGGAAGAAGTTGCAGTAGTCCAATCTCAAAATAACTAGGGACCGAACGAGCACCTGAGTGGTCTATATGGAGAGAAATAGAATTTCGACATGAGCAATGTGAGGAGAAAAGGTCAGTTGTCCAGGGTTACATCAAGGTTGTAGGCAGTGAGTGAAGGTGTAATCTGATAGTAGTCCAGGGAAATCATAAGATCCTGATGTGGGACAGGGGGTGCTTGGGTGATTAAATCACCTGGGATGAACAGCAGTTCAGTTTTGCTGAGATTAAGTTTCAGTTGATGAGCTGCCATCAAGTTGAGATGTCCACCAGACATACTGAGATCCGAGTAGAAACATGAGTGTCTGAGGGAGGAAAAGAGAGAATGAGTTGAGTGTCATCTGCATAACAATGTTATCTGGAAGTTGAGTCATGTCAACTGGACTTTTTTCTTGTTCAGTGGAAACGTTTCACTACCCGTCCAAATAACGTCTTCAGGGAAGAAAGAACAAGAAATAAGTCCAGTTTACGTGACTCAACTTCCACATAACCTCACCTAAATAACAATGATATGAAAAGCCAGGATATGACCTCACCAAGAGATGGTTTATAGTGGGAGAAGAGTCTTAATACTTTTGTCTCATCACTTTTGGTCACCAGTATAGTATTTGCCTTCGCATTTATTGCATAGGATACTACTACTAGGATACGACAACTTTTATAAAGCTGTAGGTTTAGTTGATAAACAACTTGACTTATGACCACATGGTGGTTGTGTTACATCCAAAGTTATATGCATTGTTGTGACATTCATCAGTAAATTTCATGTAAAGTAACATCTCAAAGCAGAGCTGTTGCAAGAAAAAAAGAAAGACTTTGCAGCCAAATATTTAAAATAGATTTTTTTTTTTAAAATAAAAATCTAAAATATATACTTCTGTGTTGGAGGGAAAATCATTTAGATTTACATAATAAATGAAGTTTACATGGGAATGCCATCTCCAGTCATTTCATCGACATATTGCATTATGGAAGTCATCAGTCATCTTCTTTGTCAGTTTCTTTACTGAGTATCATTAATAGGTGAATACAAGTGTTTACTATTTATGACATGTTTGTGAGGTTGATTGCGTTCCAGGCCTTGTAGATACAGTATATCTGGTATTTGGAGTTTCTTTTTCTAATTCTAATTTCGACCATACTGATGAAGATGTGCACTATGCTGCTTCTGCACGTGCTACACAGCTGGAGGGGTGGAAGGTCACATGTTCACACTGAAATGGCAGCGATTTATTGGTCGACTAACTTTAATGACAGAATATGTCTGCTTTGAGTTTCGTCCAAGAATCTGCCAGAAGTTCTTGTGAAACGCAAGTCTGTAGTGAGAGATGGGCAGTGTGTGGCCCATCACCGAAGAAGAGTCCAGCAGTGAACTTATGTGCTTAAGGAGATGTATTATTCTCCTGGGGCTTGCTGGGGTGATATGGGTCACCAATTGTCTCTGCAACATCAGAGAGATGACAGGAGTCAGAAAGAATGGAAGAGGTATCTTGAGTTCCTGTCCATAACACTGCATGCTAAAGTTTCCTGGAAGCCAACATGAAAACTAAACATGCAGCATTAACATAGCATTAACAGCATTAACAAAGCAAATATAGGCACTAAAGCATCTTTTCTTGGTGCAGATTTTTGTTTGTTTGTTATACATACTGTATAACCCAGAAAATGTGCGTGCCGAAGAAACTACTTCTGAAGCTCATACAACATGGAAGTGACCAATCTTGCTTCCTTTAAAAAAGAAAAATTCAAGTTAACTTCAGCCGTTTTGGAAAGGCGATTTTATATGTGCGCCAAAGATTTAGCGATATACTGTCTCACTTCAAACAATAATCATTTAAAATGCAAATTGTAAAAATTTTTTTTAAAAAAAGTGGTGTAAGCTTCTAGAAGCATATGACATGTTAAAATAAAATTCTTTAAAATTGACATGTTAAAGCATTTTATTTAAAAGAAACTTGCTTAAATTGTTGTTTTGGGCAAAAGCTGAAACAAAACTGTAGTGTCCATAACCGTGTCAAATTCATGTTGCAAAATCTCAACAATTTTGGATTTTAGAATAATACACTTTTTCAGGTTTATGTCTTTTCACGTAAAATCTGAATTGGAAAGTTAAGACCATTGAAAGATTGAAATTTAAAAAAGTTATGGACACATTAGACATAAAAAGGCATGAAACTGTATTTAACAAATGGGTTTCTTTTTATCTGATGAAAATATGAATGTGTATGCATATTTACAAAAAACAAAGCATGGTTCTGGAGATAAGAAGCACCTTCCTTTGCTTCCAAGAAGGTTGAGGAAGTTTGTGCCATAAAATGAGCGAAATGAGAGTAGAAAGCATTTTATTTAAAAGAAAGTTTGTGTGATTATGAGAGCTGTCTGTCATTCGGTTCATTAAACTATAAAGCAGTGTTCTCTACGACACTACAGCAATTCTCATCCTTGATGCATCTCGTGGTGTTTTCCCGGCCCACCTGGCTCAACTGGTCAACTCCTAAGCAATTCCTTCATGAAATTAAGAAGGAGGCGGCAGTAAAACACTCACACGTGTTCTGTAAAAGCACTCCATGATGAGCACTGGAGAAACACTGCTGTTAAAGATTTAGTTAATTCTAAAGCACCCAATGAGGGGTAATCATGTTTTAAATGTCTAAATCCGAGTCCCTCGTAAGACCTGAGCACATACACTATTGGCCAAGCACAGTATTGGTGCTGGTTTATTTAATTTTGGTTATACCTGTACATATAACACAGAAACTGTGTGCATCTAAGAAGCTACTTCTGAAGTTTATGCAATAAGTTACTAAACTTGCTTCGCTAAAAATTTAAAGTTGGTAACTGAAGTCATTTTGGAGAGACAGCATTATACTTCAAACAATAATCATTTAAAATGCTAAGTATTCATATTTCTTCATGTGTATTGATACAAAAATAGGTGTAAGCCTCTAGAAGCATATGACCTGTAAAAAATTGTTGCTTAAATTAAAGAAAACTGTGCAAAACTAAGGATTTTTCCTCAGGAAAATCTGTAGTGTCTGTAACCATGTCAAATTCATGTTGCAATAAGACACTTTTTTTCAGGTTTATGTCTTTTCATGTAGAATATACATTGGCCAAGTTCCATCTAAATGACAAATTAAATCATTGAATTTTTTAATTTACAAAAGTTATGGACACTATAGACATAAAAGGGCATGCAATTATATTTAGCAAATGTGTTTCTTTTTATCTGATGAAAATATACAGTGGTGTGAAAAACTATTTGCCCCCTTCCTGATTTCTTATTCTTTTGCATGTTTGTCACACAAAATG
>JAOVVB010040259.1:2111-15161 GCA_028570985.1 Heterobranchus longifilis
AGCTCAATCCTCCAACACATACACACACGCACGCGCACGTGCACGCGCACGCACACGCACACGCACACGCACACGCACACACACACACACACACACACACACACACACACTAGCAACTCACTGGATAGCTGTAACACTAGAGGAGATGAGGATTTGGCTGACAACAATTTACTGCTGATACAGAGGAAGGAGGGAGGGAGGGCAGTTTGAGGAGTTGGCCCAGCGTAATGGCCTTCACCCGGCCACCTGGCCTGATTTTACAGAGTCATGCGGAGGGGAGAGAGAAAGCGAGAGAGAGCAAGTGATATTTCCCGGCCTGGCTAGACATGAGTGATAGGAGATGAAGATAGCGCTGATAGAGGGTAATGATTGTGATCTCTCTTTCTCTCAGTCTCGCTGGGTTAATGGGAGTCAGGTCATGGGGGTCCAGGGGCCTCAGTGTGATGGTCATCTGGTTATCTGGACTGACTCATTGTGGAACGAATGGATGCTGATAAGTGTGGTCAGTCACCTGCATCAGTCTCTGAGGTGCAGGTGTCTGGCTAGGTGGATGGCGGAAATGCAGCAAAAACACAGAACAGGAATAAGGGGAGAAAAGGTGTTGTAGTTGATTTAAAATTCTATACCAGCCATCAGTAAGGTCCAGTGGATCATTGACAAACAAAAACAGAGATAAAAATGAATGTGTGTACCAAATTTCATGACAATCATCCATTAGTTGTTGAGATATTTCAGACTGGACCAAACTGGTGGACCGACAAACCGACACTGCCAGAGCCACTAGTGCGGCTAAAAATAAAGAATTTCAATATGCACAAATTAAAAATAAACGTAAATACTAGAGGTCGACCGATTAATTGGTTTGGCCCATTAATCGGCGCTGATAGGACGTTTTGCAAACTATCGGTATCGGCGGAGCTTCATTCCGAAAGTGGCCGATGGCTGCGCGGCTCGCACCGGTCACGCGAGGACCTGCCCCGCACGGTATTGACAAGCCAACCGCAGGGGATGGAAAACAACCCCAATGTCATGTTTTTTCATGAGAATCCTCACAGCAAGCGAGACGTGAGGGCTACAATCCACACCGTGAGAGAAAAAAAAGAAAAGCGTCTCTGCCTGCAGAGTGGAGTGGCAGCACAACCGTCTACACAGCTCTGTGTCCGTGCTCGAGGCGGACTGACAGCAGAAATTTACTGAACCAAAATAGTTTTGATGTCGGCTCCATGGGAAGAAATCAACAGTGTGTTTATCATTCATTGATTATATTTCCCCGGGAATCCATCCACCCACCGTAGTGAGAACCTACCTGCCTGCAGTGACACCAGAGTCACACAGAGATGCAGACACAGAGACAGACTGCTGATCAATCACTGTTCAAAACACATATACAGCGGGATATTTGTGTGAGTCACAGGCGAGACAAGACACTGAGCTTTCGTTTTTGGACCCAGCACAGTGCTTTGGAACTTAAAACGATGTTCCTACTGATGACCTTAATGATATTAATCGGCTTTTTCCTGCTCCAAACTATCATTATTATATCGGCGTTTAAAATCCACTATCGGTCAACCTCTAGTAAATACTTTAATAAGATACTTACTTATGGATTAGGAGACAGACAAAGTATGATCCTGTGTCTACAGTTTTTCAGATATCCAAAATGTAAGAAATGACTTGATCCATCTAGAGGGAGCATAGATTGAAGAAATATGGTAAGGAGAATTAATTAATTTACCTGTCATCTATAATATCTGGAGATTCAGTTACTGAGTATATAATGTGTTATTATAGAGTATAATAGTTACACATCCACTGCAGTGAATTTGCATATATTTCTCTGTAATAGTATTGTCAGGAAATAAAATGTCTGGAGCACAGGTGTAAATGCAGTTAGCTCCTGGTTACACTGGTACCCAACCAGAAAATCAGCCCTCATTCTCACTCAACGACACCTAAGCTCAGAGGCCGTGGTACTTCTACACTCGTTCCACGCTAGCGTGTTGAGCATTCCTCTCCTGTCTTATGTCATTAAGAAAACAATTACTCTGCTCCCCGTACCTCATCTGGGCCCACCGGCAGCAGTCACAGCCGCCATATGGCGTCACTGAATACTGTGTATCACCAACACATGGATGTTAGTCTGCAGGCATGTTATTGTCCATTCCTGTACTCTCATCTTAGAACAACCTGACTCTGTATGTTTTACAAATGGCTGTACAGACATTTTGTAAGCTTGTTTCATTTTACGCTATGGGGATTTTAGAATGGCTCAATGAAACAAAAAACTGAGGCAACTGAGATGTAAAAGCATCGCCACACAGCATGCCTGTTGAGGAAAAAAACATCTAATCAAGTAGAGACAACTGTCATCAATGTTCTGCTGAAGCCTTTTCCATGAACATTGTTCCAGTCACTTCATCTCCCTTGTTCCAAACCACAGATAGTGTATCAGAGCTGTGAGCACTGTAGTGTTGTCAAAGCACAACACTGTACTTCTGATACCATAATGCAAAGCAGCCCTTGAAAGGCCTTACATTATATGATGTTTCTTAGCTTATGTGAGTTAATTATTCTTAATGAAACACTAGCAGAAGTTGCTTTGTTGTAAACATTGCTATCATCTGCTCAGTGATTAATTGTGGCACATGATATTATTGTAGATGAAAAATGGCACAGGACCAAGAATTTGATTCCTGTTGTGCTGCCATTGTCATGCTGGGAAAACTGAAGTGGATCCCATCCATCAGTTCACACTGTGTCCTTTCATGGTGGGAGTTTTCAAATGACTCGCAGCTAAAAACACAAGATTGACAGTGTTTTTATGCCCCCGCGCCGGCGACAGCCATGGCAGGAGGCATTGTGTTTTCAGGTTGTCCGTCCGTCCGTCCCATTCTTGTGAACACAATATCTCAAGAATGACTGGAGGGAAAAACACATTTTGGGCCATAACTTCATATGCTAATCATGACAACATTTCACACAAATGTCTAATAGGATAAAATGATGACGTGATTAATTAGTTTTTTACCCAAAAGGTAAAAGGTCAACTTGTGACTTTTCTGGCCATTACTCAATGCCATAACTCAGGAACAGAAAGGGAGACATTTGGTCGGATACTGAATTGGTGACACTAATCTTGATTGTTTAGATATTCTGCACTGCATCCGCATTTAGCCAAAAAATAGGACTTTAGCCTTTGTACATGGGGCATGCGCTCTACCAGTGGGCCACCAGTGCACCCCCACTTAATACCTTTTATTAAATTCCTTCCTTCACTACATATATAATAAGAGTCTAGACAGACATGAATAGAAACTGCAACTTGAGGCGATAATTCAAGTTTTATCAAGTGAATTCACGGTATTATTTGCCAATAATGATGCTTTTTTGACAGTGTTTTGAGAAGACTTAAGTAGGAGCACCTGAAGCTTGTGATTCTTGGATTCAGGCTCTAAAATTCAATTAATCATGTGAGCCAAAGTTCCGAAAACTGCATGTAGTCTGAAGAGAATCAGAGCACTACTGTAGTAGTTACTTTATTAACTCTGCAGATGAGGAAAGAGCAAGGAGTGTGCCCTTGCAATGCAATTACCTTGTGTTTTCTTGATATTAATTTTGCAATTCAAAAAGCACATTTTAATATTACAAACACAAGTGCTTGCCAGAACCTGACTCACAAAGATGTGTAGTGCCAAGCTGAATAAGAACACCCACAGCCGAGATGGAGAGCTCTGCCTACTGCTCGTGAGATCCCCAGAAAAAGCATTAAAAAAAAGCATCTTGTTCGCATCACTACCATGAAGTGTCACTTAAATCTTCATTTGAGGCAGAGTGAACCCTGAATTAGTGCTTAGCAAAACTCTGAATGGAGACTGAATCCACTGAAGTTTACTCTCTGGTGATCAGGAAAGTAATGTCACTGCTATTGCAGAGCAGCCATGTGTTTAACTGTCTTTCCTCCATTCCTCACTGTGTGAAAGTCCATTTTTTTTATGTCTAGGAGAAAACGTGAATGGCATGTTTCAATCAGTTTATATAAGCAGAAGTGTGAATCCAGTGTTGTGGCATGCTTGCCATGGATAGGAATGTTTAGTTCACTAGAAGCATCTTGAACACACAAGTCAGTCTTTCTGGCTACAGCACATCCTGAGGGTCACAGCATCACTGTCACCTACATCTAAACCAAACCTTATCGCTGAACCTTAACCACCCTGTGAGCAACCGTGATCTTATTTTCATGCTCAACATAGCGTCTGTGAGAGCAAAAGTGAAAGTTAATGCCAGTTAGTTAATGTTACCTTGTTGAGAAGTTGGTGTGCAGCCTGCCGACTGCAGATCTTCATCTAACAGTTCGCTGTCTCTGCTCCTTGTTCCATTACTCCCTGTAGTATTTAAAACTGCACCGTCGATGCTAAATGAGACCAAATGCTACTTTTTACACATACAAAGAATATATAGCCTATTTTCATTTAATTAAGCTGCATTGTTAAAATCAAAATCAAAACAAACATGCAAATGATAAATTACAAACCTGACTGATTTACATCTAGTTTCGAATTTTGACTAAAAGTAATGACTAAAAGTTGTGACTAAAACTAAGAAGCATTTTCGTCTAAAGACTAAGATTAAATCTAAAATAGCTGCCAAGATTAACAGTGGAATAGTTAAATATTGCTACACGATAAATGGAAGACTTCAACCCTGTGATCGGTATCTGTATTGGCTGATACTGCTAACAGCGATCGGCCCCAAAAGTCCTGATTGGAGCACCCCTAGTAAAAAGTCCCTTCTTAATAAAAATCTACTGCCATCACAACCAAATCCTCTCCTGCTTGCTTGCCAGAGCTTGTGTATGCAGAATAAGACGTGTGACTCCTGCCACTGCAAGGCCTGATTTGTGCCATCATGCTTTTATGCCAGTTAGTGCACAAAAAGTCTGGATTTATCGAATTCATATCTCTTCTCTATTTTAGTTTTAAGATCAGAGAAATGTATCTTCAGTGTCATTCTGTCAAGTTTTGGAATCTCAGCCATTCATCATTCATCACTTTTTTGGTGTGTTACCACAAAAACATTTGTTTGGCACGAGTGTCATTTGAAAGAGGGATTGCATCTATTTTTCTTGCTGCCAAGCTTCTTTTTGAATCTTGATCAACTGCTCTTCATTGAAGTGAAGTTTCTTTGCCTTGGCAGTGCTGCAGGCCTACAGCTTGTCTAATTTCATGTAACACAAGTGGAGTATAGATACAGTTTTAGCACAGTCGAGTCCAGAGACAATCAGAATCACTGTTTTTCACAGAATACATGTGCAACTATGGCTTACAATTATTTTTAATTGTCGTTTTCTTTCTTGTGGTGTTTGCTGATTACCTCTAACTTGCTCATAACCCAAAAAGTTACTCTGCTTTATGAAAGGCTTACAGCCAGGGTGCAAAATTAACTCTTTTGTCCACCAGCCACTCAATCAATTACCATTGTTTTTTTGGCTGAGTGAAGCAACTCTACTAGCCACTTGCATATTTTCCCAGCATTTGGCTGGTAAATGTTGCAAATTGTGAGCCCTCCTTACAGCAGCTAACGAACTAATTTGCCCAGCTTTTTATAGTTTATTTCTGTTGTCACCATTTTTTGTTGGTATAAAGACTTTGGTGCCTTCACGTAAATCCCAGCAAAGTTCCACTTCAACTTGAGCATACAGTAGGTCTAATTACCCAGAATAAAAACTCATATAAAACTCATATACTCATATATCCAACACAGCATTTGTAATTATGAAATTTATATTTCAGTGGCCTGCTGCTCAGTATTTACCCACTGTTTTTTTAAGTTTTAGGGGGGATTTGGACAGTTGATAGTATAGAGGCATTGCAGTAATATAGTATTCACCCTAAGCATTTGATTACCGGGCACCCCGTACCCAGTGTTTTCTCTGTGAGTGTAAACTGCTACAGCTCACACAACTCATTTGCAATCATGTTGCTTCAGAAGACTTTATAGAGGATTAACTGTGTTTGCGTGGCGGTCCGCAGGATGCTGCTGCTGCTAGCTGTGGACCATAAACTCCTCTTCATCCCTGAAGCTGAGCTTTCCTCAGCTGAGTCTGTGCTGTTGGAGGCTTGCGACTGCGGCCTTTGCTCTCGCAGAGATACCAGGAAATGCTGCTTCACTGCACCAAGGTAGGATAATGATTTGCACCTGACATGCATGTATCTGTGTGTGGCATGATTGCTCTCCTGCACATGTGCTTGCAGGTGATGTTTTACAACTGCTGGTTGCTACTTTCAGTGTTATGCATGAACATTCTAAAAAGAGTGTGTTCATTGAACATGCTCATGTTTTGGATTATTGGTGAACTGACTGTAGCAGTTTGCAACTAATGAACGGGAAAGTGAGCGTCGATATGTTTTCCCCCACCTACATCTAAACCAAACCTTATCTCTGAACCGTAACCACCCTGTGAGCAACCGTGATCTTATTTTCATGCTCAACATGGCATCTGTGAGAGCGAACGTGAAAGTTAATGCCAGTTAGTTAATGTTACCTTGTTGAGAAGTTGCAGCCTGTCGACTGCAGATCTTCATCTAACAGTTCACTGTTTCTGCTCCTTGTTCTATTACTCCCTGTAGTATTTCAAACTGATCCGCTGTCAAAAAATGCCAGTGTCAAGCAACACATTGCATTTTCTGTGACTACTTCATAATAAAACGCCACTTGTGTTTCGTCAGTTAAATGCTTTTAATGTGAAGGTGACAGCAGCAGGAAATGGTCGTTTTGCATTAGCAGTAACAGATAGCCGCGGGGCTGCTTTTTTGACAATAAAATATACATTTTCATAATAGAATAATCATTTTCATTTTCCTACTATTATTCATATCATAATTTATCATAACTTCTCCTGGTTTATGGTTTATAGGCATGTACTGATGGTTATCTGCTGGTTATCAGTGCTACACAATATTATGATAACTAGTGATGATTTTATCAAGTCATGATCATTCTGTCCATCATGCTTAAGTTACTAATTATATGATACATATCTGTCTTATCATAGTCTGCTGCTGCATATCATGTGGATTGCTGAGTTTAGAGTTATCTATCACATTTGCCATGTTCTCTCTGCAATGGTTTTGTGCAAGTGTTTTGTTTGGTATTGGTAATGACAGTGTTCACAAGTACAGATCTGCATTCAGGAGCTTGCGTATGTTTATGGAATGATGTGATCAGACCATCATCTGTTCATACATTGAAAATCTGTTCCAGATTGTTGGCTGAGTGAAATAAGGTTTCTTGGATCACAGCAGGAACAGTTATTTAGGTCACTAGGATCTTCCACCTCCTGTTTTGTTCACAAAGAGGGACTATATAGGCTGTTGGATGACCTCCATGTCCTTGAGATCGTACCAGAGAGAATATCCAAATTAAAGATAAAGGGCCGAGGTTTAACTATCAAATGGGGAGATATTTTCACCAGACAAAGGACAATGGTTATCAGATTTTTGAATCAGGTATATTATTCAAGGCTGTTTTATGAGCTGTGGGGGCATATATGCCCTTCTAATATGATAGTATAGTATGTAGCTGAAGTAAAGGAGAAAAACATTACATTTGAATGATATAACCCTATATAACACATATACAGTGACAATGGATTGCAACCTTGCTTGAGATTCTGTAGATCATTTGACCTCAGACCATTATATTATTCTGAGCCTTTTTTGTTGGTGTAATCAGACCTAATCTGTTTTTTTAAAATAGATTTATTTTATTAAATACCATTTAAGAACTCACAGGAGTGCTATAATCCTTGTATTTTTTTCTTGCATAATTAGTGAGCCTGATTGAGCAAAACATGAATCCACAATAATGTAGACTCAGCATGAGGAGGAGATATATTAATCACCAAATTAGAAGGATTTAATTAATACACTGTGTTCTGTTTGTTAGTTCAGTTAGGCAGGCATATATGCCGGGTTTCCACAGACCTTGAAATGCATTTAAGTGTGGAAAAAATTGCCTTTTGAAGTTCTTCATAACCTTTTGAAAATCACAACCTTGAAAGTAAATTTGTTTTTAATTGAAACTGGATGTGGATCGCTCTGTCTGAGGAGGATCAGCAGAGAACCTTAGGATGGGCATTTTTGAAATGAATGATTTCACCAGGATTTCTTGACATGGTCATATGTATCAAACCTGCACTGATGCCTAATTTTGACTAATTATATGGTACTGATAATGCCAAGGTTGCAAGTTTGTTTCCCACACAGGCCACAGTGATTTAAAGCCACTCCAGCCAGTGTTTCATCTGGGGGTTCGATTATAGTCGGACATCACCATTACCATGACAACTAGATTGCTGCTACAGAAACTTTGCTCATTTGATGAATTTACTGTTTATCAGACCACAAATGAGCCAAGAATTAACATCAACACAGCTCTCACTCGCTCTCATCTCCTCCTGCATCAGCTGGCCGTTGTTTACTGCTGATGCATCGAAGAGTCACTCAGCTGCTCGCCGCCCACAGTGCACCTCAGGACGGAGAGAGACATGCTGCAGAAGTCCACCGCCTAAAACGCAGCTTCGGGAAGCTTCAGAGGTGCATCCTCCACCAGCACCGGTTGCTTTTGTCTCAGCTCCCTGCACAGACCTGGCTGCGTAGTGATTTTTAAAAGTTTTTTACCATGGGACTTTGTTAACTGCATGGAGATGATCTCTGTGTCTGGACTCAAAGTTGTGCGCTCTGTTTTCCGGGGTCTGGAACTAAGAGGCCGGTGCTAGTGGACGATGCAAATCTCCAAAATGTCCCAAAACCGCATCTCAAACAGCGGACCTCAGCAACATGTCTATCTGTCCTGCAGTGCGCTGTGGCTGGGAGACAGTAAAGAACAACAGTCGGTGTGTTGTGATATTTCTGCCGGTGAGATTTCATGTAATCCACTGCGTTGATTGCTCATGTTCACCCCACGCACAAATGACATTATGAAAATAAACAACACACTAAACTAAGAAACTAAAAAATAAAAGTTAGCTAATGCAATAAGTTAGGCTAGCTAACCAAGTTACAGCTAACTGTGTTAGCTAATTATTTGTGATGTTTCTGACGGCGTACCTGCAGCTTAGAGGATGACATTTGACTGCAGTTCTACTATAGATAGATATATATAGTCATGCGTCATCATCAAATTTTTAACAACAACCTTATTTTTTACACAAATTAAGTTATTTGTCAAAAGATATTTGGCGAATGATGTGGCTCATCAACATTGTCAATGATTCAGAAAAATATGAAACATCATCAAAATGCCAAAAAACACAGGCAGGAGCCTTTAAGTATCACCACCCTCTAACGGATTACAACATTCCCAAATTCCCTCATCAAGAGGGCCAAGCACAGTCACAAGCTAAGGCTTGAGGAGCCCTTTAACAAAAACTCTGACCCCCCATCCAGGCCATCACTACAACCCCCCCACCCCCAGCCTCCTTCCCTAATGAGCTTAACAACCTTTATGCACGCTTTGACAGGGACAACCAGGAGGCGGCCATCAAGGCTGTGATGTGCCATCATGAGCGTCACAGAGCAAATACCACCTTTAGTGATGATCCTCAAAATGAAGCATCTGTGTACCATGCAACATTGTAAGACTGAGAGACTGCATCATTGAGTTTTCCTCTTTGACACGAACCACGGTTGGTAGCAATCCATCTATTGAGAGTCCAGGGATCAGAGAGCTCCAGCTGGGCTTAGCAGCCCACCAGCTCCCCCGTGACAGGCGGTGTAACAGCGAAGCCAGTTAGCTTTCTTTCCTGGCTGGATCCTCCAGTCCCTTTGTTCCAATGGGAGGGAGAGTGAGTGTGAACGAGGGAATGAAAAATAAGGAGTAGAGTTTTCATAGTCACTGTAGACCAGACCTCCTCTCATCTTGGGGTCTGGAGAAATGTTTCTGATTAGCAGAGAATAGAGCTTACTCTCTCTGGGTTGCAGTGTGTGCTCGGTATGCAGGGGAGGCTGTCGGCCCATTGAACTTGAGCTTACAGATGGCTGGCCCTGAGCTCACTGCTGGGTCCTGGGGCTCCTTTTAACTGTGGTAGTTAATGAGCGGTCCTGTTGCCCCTGGTAATGTGCTGACCCAAGAACAAAGTTGATGGTAATTGGCTGACGCTGGAGTGCTTGCATGCAAAATAGAATTTGATTCATAAATTGGCCTTTTGAAATTGACTTAACTGAAGTTTGTTTACAGGATTGCACAAATTAAGCCTAATAATGTTTTCTTGGTTTTGAGACTAACTATATTTGCAAAATAGTTCCAGATGAAGGGTAGGCATAAAGCAAGTATCATTAGCTGTAATAAAAATATCCCATTCCCACTTAGCTTTTGCTGAGCTCTCAAGAATCCAATTTCCGCAGCACAAATGAAATATTGAGTAATGCTTTCAACTCAATTATGGGCAACGTGCACTGTATCCCACAAGATTTTGGTAGCGTGATTCCTTGCAGACTTTAAGTCCTGCCATCAGCTTCACTGAAGAGAGCCATCCCACCTTGTTCTTGCCTCGTTTTGACAGTAATGCCTGTCAGTGTCGGTGTCCACCCGTCTGCTTGTCATACAGGGTCGACTCTGACCACCGAGCTGAGAGGATCTCTCCCTCCGCCAGGCATCGTGGAGAGAGAGCCGCACTCTTATCCTCCAAAGGCTTATCAGATAAGAAGCGGGTAAAGGCACCAGAGAGTCTCTCCCCAGAGGGAGGGGATTTCAGTTTCTTTGTGCACTCTCTCCTCTGCTGTCTCTCTTTCCTTTTCTCATTTTTTGCTCTCTTGTTCCTCTGTGTGTGTCTCTCCAGCTGGCTGAGGGAGAATCCTATCCTCCCAGGGGCCTATGATGGAAGGAAATCTTAGTAGTTCAGAGTATAAACAGTCGCTCTTACCATTTGGGACTGTGGGGGTTTGGAGCTCATTGTGTACTGTGTGCAAAGGAAATAGTTCCTCGCTAAACACTGTGTTCTCAACATCCACTGATCAGTGTTCAGTGATATTAGCGTGATCAAAAATGGACCAGTTTGCAGTTAATAGAGCCAACAATGAGCTACTTTCCATCAGTACTGAACACCTGGGAGATTTGCTGAGCATGTCTTGGAGTGTTTGTTGGTGTGCCTTACAGCAGAAATGGCAGAAATACACTTTTTTAAGTGTTACTTCCAGCATTTGGAGTTTTGACAGCAACTCAGTGTTTTTTTTTTAATGTTTCTCTACTTTGTGCAATTGCTCAAGAGAGTTACATCAGATCCCATCTATTGGTAAATGTCATCCAAATTTGTCCGGTGATTTATTATTATTATTTTATTATTTTTTAATACTTGACAGCTTGGAAAGACAGCAAACAAGGAGAGGAAGGGAGGAAGAATAACCCTGTGGAGTCTGCAACAGCATGGTTATAATAACTAATGGGATGAGCACAGACCAGGAAACTATGGGGGCAAGAAGCTGCAGGTCCTCTCCTGGGGATTAGAGGAAGTATCACCTCTAAGGGGACTAAAATACACTTGATAAAGAGATGCTTGACAGTGCAGGGATCCTGCAGGGGACCTTGCATTGATTGCCTCTTGATTCAAGTCAGGTCTATTGTATTTATGGAGTACCTTTAACAAAACTGCTTTACAGAGAGACTAGACAAAAAAGGTTTTAAAAAAAGAAAAAGAAGAAAAAGGTTCAGCAAGTGTATTGTAGAGAATGACAGTCAAGAGCTGAGTCAGTTGTAGGTAGTGTTGAATAAGTTGGCCTTGAGTGTGGCTGTAGTGGTAGTGTGTGATTCAGTGTAGTGGCCCTGTACTGTAGAAAAAGGAAAAGCATGGACAGTGAAATTAAAAACGGTCGAAAGGCTATCCAAGACTTGTGAAACAACAAGTCAACCAGCAAGTTAAAGCAGGCATTATCCATATTTTGTTTGTGACAGCTGAGGATAAACTTAATAAAATGTATGGAAATATACAGAAAAGTGACATAGGACTTGAGACCAAAGAGTGAAAGCAAGCAAAGCAATAAGTTCAAGTGCAGGAGGAGAGAACTCAAAGAAGGAATGAATTTAGGATAGCCTGGTATCGAGAACATGACAGCGAACTGGGAGGATTTAGATTATACAACAGAAACACAGAAACACAGTTTGTCTGCTCCGTGTCTCCTGGAAGGTAGAAGAAAAGATTTTGCTCAGTGTGGTAGCAGACAGGACAACAAACAACTCGAAAGAAGAGGATACTGTAGCTGTCATGTCTTTGCTAAAGGCAGGTATACTGGATGTCTGCAGCTGCCTAGAATACATAAGTATGGTTTCAAACCAAATCCACTTTGTCACACATCAGAAAATACATTTTTATTTTTGGGCCATGGAAATGTGTTTTTGGACATTGCAAATTAATCTCGTTGAGCTTTTTTTTTTTCTTTTTTTCTTTGAACAGCCAGGCATTGCCAAAAAAACTGGCTTCCCTCGAAGAAAACCAGCTACTATTTGATACACCACGGTTTACACCATTTTTGTCGGTGTGTGTACTGTAGAGTCTCTCTTTTAACATTAGCCATGCTCTCACTGTCATTAAGAGATTAAAACGAGTTGTGGGTCTGGAAATGCTGCAGGGTGGGCTTTGCTTTTTGTCAATTAGGTTGTACATGGATGAAATGATAAGTACAGACTTTTTTTTTTCTCAAAATTGCAGAAGCAGCCACCACAAAAACAACTGCTTGCCTAACAGAATTAATAAAGAATGGGATGGAAGTAAAGTAATGCAGGAAGAGTCATGCATGTAAGGAACTGTCTATTATCAAAGAAGGAGAACATTTAATGCTGACTGATCCATCCCAACAATAAGTGTGTGAAAGATAGGGATATGACAAAGTGGCAAACTCAAAGAGAAGATGATGTGAGGCAATACCAAAGGATAGGGCAAGACTCATCAGTGATTGTACAGAAACTTCAGAAATAGTAGGTCACTAGAGTCTATGGCTGAACAATTAATCAAAATTTTATCGAAATCGCAATATGACCTACTGCAATTTTCAAATCGCT
>JAOVVB010040269.1:0-15161 GCA_028570985.1 Heterobranchus longifilis
GACGCTGGAATCATGGGGAAATATATTGGAACCTTCAGAGTGGCTTGTGTATGTCTCTGTGTGTGTGGGTGTGTGTGTGTGGGTGTGTGTGTGGAGTGTAGATGTACTCTAGGGCAAATCCATCTGAATTATTGAGACCAAAACAGCGTGCTGTGTGTCTGTCAGTGGAGCTGCCTGGCAGGCTCGGCTCTATAAACGCTGACCTCTCGATCAGAGACTGACACTGAGTGGCCTTGTTACCTGCACACCTGCAGGCCGAATCAGTTAATGTGATGATAAAAGAAGGGTGCCAAGGTCCGCTCACTGTTAAATAGATGATACTTTTTTTCAGGAGGTTTAACTCTGCGAGTTCTCATTATGAATTCAAAGTTAGCTTAGCTGCGAGACTGTCAAGTTTCCTTCAAAACAACATCACCTGGCAATCTGTAAAAACAGACACAGTATATTTATTCAAATATGAAAGGACAAGGTCACGACATAGCACAGAGGCTGTAAATGTAATTGAATTTGTTGAGCAATGGCCCCATACTGACTAATTTCAAGGTTTTACTCCTGCAGAACTCGACTGAAATACAGCTGGCAGCCCTACAAAGGATAATTGAAACTGAAAATGATAATTTGAAAATAAATCCTTAAGATAAGGCATACCAGACAAAGATGTTGTTAATCCAAACCATTAATACTTCAAGCTTTCCTCACAATACTGTAACGATCACGCCTACCGCGTTGTGCGCGGATTGTGTGGCACAATTACAAACAAAACCAATGCAAACGCCATGTGGCGAAAGTCTGTCAGCAAAGTTCAGATTCTCCTCTATAGAAAACAAAAAACAAGCATTTTACAAGTTGTTTACTTGTTTTGTTGTGGACAGACATGAAAAAGTATGAATTCAGACTTTTTACAACATACTTTTGATCCATGCATTGCAATTATATCACGCAAAATCTGTTTATTTTGGGTTCATACCGCTGTCGCGGCAGCCATCATGCCCTAACTGATCTGGACTTAATTCAGAAAACAAACATTTTAAAAGCATGAATTCAGATTTTTTACAAATCGGCATCATGCTGAAGTCATTTCGGCATAGTTTTGATCCATTTATTGTAATTAAAAATCATAATCTGTACCCCAAATAGTGCTGGAACCGGCAGTCATCCAGATGTAATATTACTTCCTGAAGAAAGTAGTGAAATTCACCGAGCTGTGTTCCATGACAGAAAGAAACGTAGTTGGTGCCTACAGCTCTGCACCGACGGGAATACTCGAGTAACACAAATGATGCCAGTATGATCCTGCCATCAAACTTGCGCAGTAACGCAACACGAAGCGAAATTCTGTGTTTAGTCTGAACGCACTGTAAGTGCATAGGTTTAGTTTATCATTCTTATTGGTTATGGTAACCTGCTGCTCAGTAAATAAAGTTTTACAGCAATACCAATGGGTCAGCCATGAACAATAACCCTGTAGTTATAGTAACAAAATAAATCCATTAAGTGTCTCCATTCAAGTGTGGACAAAACATTCTCCTCTGGCCAGACTCTCCTCAGTATGTGAGCATCTTCCCTCATCCATTTACTGTAGCTCTTCATCTGTGTGTCTGAGGTCAAATGACTCATTGTTGTTCACTTTATTGTTACTTTTTTTATTACAACACAACACAAGGACATAGGATACATACACACACCCACATATACACGTAAAATGAGGTAACAATAACACCAGATTTTAAAAGGACAGCAAAAATAAAGAGAACAAACAAAATAATAATAATAATAATAATAATAATAATAATTAAATAATTAGAAATGATAGGCTCACTCAGAAAAACAATAAAAACATAAAACTATTGAGATACCGGAATCCAAAAAAAGTCAATTTCCAACCCTGCCATGGCAACCCAAGCCCCCGCCATATGGATACAGAACAGACATATCTGCATATAGTCACATATACATGGCTGCATATACACACTCCCTTTGATATCCAAAACAAAAAGAAACATTACAAGCAGATGGTCGTGGATTTCCTGGATTGCACAAGTGAAGCAGATACTACTGTAAATAAAGCTGCATGCTCACATGAACACTGGATGTATGTCATCTTACAAGGTGAACTGAATGTAGATATGCAATGAAATGGCCTTTCCAGGAGACTCACTTGTTTTGTTGAAACCTGCATAAGTGCCTGGTCACACCAGAATGTGGCCCTGCAAAATTCCTTCAAATGCCCTCGTAAAATAGGTGATGCAGGAAGATTGGTGACACGAGACTACATGCAGGTTGTGCTGTGATCAGTAGGCAATTTGTTAATTTTTAACAGGGGGGGTGGACCCAGCCCTGACAAAAGAGCGGGACTCAAAGAAAAGGTCCCAATTACTAATCCATCTGCTATTTCAGCACCATGGACAGTGTCATGGGTTTATCAATACACAGCACAGCTAGGCTATTGATATTTCAGAGCCATGGTCACAGCATCACTCATTGTATGCCCCAAACCCAATTCAATTCAGATATCTTGAGGTCAGAGGTCAAGAGACCCCTTTGAAAATGACCATGTCAGTTTTTTCCCTTGTCAAAATTTTGCCTAACTTTGGAGCATTATTTAATGTTACTGAGCAATATGTTACTGCCCAACACTGTTCACTAATACTTGGTGGGCAGTATGTGAGCCTCTGCCAGACAGTAAACAAATAATTGATGGAACCTCCGGGTCTGAAGAGTGAGGCCAATGCGGAAGTGCCTTAAAACTTGCATTCTGTCGTATGGCCAGCAGGGGGTGATACCAGCGGTTGCAAAAAGCCTCCCGGTTACTATACAAGTCAATACAATTCCATTAGGAAAATGAGCCTACTTCTCACTTGATTTATTACCTCAGTAAATTGTTTCATAATGAGTTTATGGTCTCAATCACTAGTTTCAAGTCTTGGGGTAACATACGTCCGGTTTCAAAATCGCAAGATGGCGATCAGGAAGTGGTCAAACTCAAGGCTTCAAAACGGGAGTCTACAAACCAATGGGTGACGTCACTCACGTTATGTCTATCTCATATGTGGAAAATGACCATACCATCATGTTTGGACCAGAGTCCACCAAAATGTAACATTAAAAATACATTTCTCATACAATGAAGTAAATGACACCAGGATAATTGTTTTGTAACTGCTCATTGCTTTTCCAAAGTGATGAATTGCTTTTTGAACATGATGGATAAATGGGAGAATATTTTTTAATTAAAGTGGTCATCCATTTTGGAAGATCGTCAGACTGGCTGGCACACATTCCCCTCCTCATCCATACTCTTCATCTGTTGTTAGAAACCAGCAGTCTCTCCACCTCATGTGCTTGCTGGTTTAGGGAAAAACACACCGTCTTCTTTTGTAACAGGGCTGGATGAAATCATCTTCTTCCTCCTGTATTATTTATTGGCTGCAACTTTTAGTGCAGTCAGAACTCATGTTTGTTTTGCATTTCACCCTCAAAATCATTTCCACACTATGATCTGCTTAATCACAACTCAAACTCCACTTTCTTGGATAGAAGGGCAAACTGCCGGTTTGTGCCAAAAAAGAAAAGGAAAAACAAACCTAATGGCAAATTTGAACGCCTCTTGAGAATACATCAAATCTGATTTTAATATAGGTCTCATCCACTGCGTGGGAGACCTGGATGGTTGCCATAAAAAAAGCTCAGGGTAGGAGCCGCACTTCATCAGAGATAGAGAAGTTAGCCAGATGTACATTTGTCAAAGCAAACAGTCTTTTCTCTTGCAAACCAGCATTTTAGAGTTGACTTATTATTGCCCCTTGTGGCCATTGGGGGGAAAACACACACTACTTCTAGTCTGTATAAACAGATTCTGCATATGAAACAGATCTAAGCAGCTAATCTGTAGGCAACGGGAGAAGATTCGGAAGCACACTGGTTTCCATTTGTAGTCCAAGTAGTATTGACTAATCACGTCTGAGCGGGGGTGGGACTTGCTTCGGTTGTATCAGGTAAACAGTCCGTGTGGGGAGCGAAAGAGGTGGAATGCTGGAAATGTCATCTGAAACATTCGACTTCAATAATAAAAGAAACAATTTGCTTTCAAAGTCGGATTACACATTGCCTTTGAAAAAAAACTCCATTCTTGCATCTCAAGCTGCTAGTCGGATTGTAAACAAAAAGCGGCGCACGGAAGAGGAGGTCTTGGCCCGGACATCCATAGGGAGCAGAAGCGACTCATGAGAGCTACACCGGAAGCCCCGAAAACTGCCCCCAGAGGCTAAATCGCTGTAATAAAAAAAAAAAATTACGATAGCTGATGGGTTCTGAGATGTGTTATTATGGATCCCACTTGTTTTCTTGGCAAGACCCGCCCTTGCGTAGCATTCAAGCACTAGGATTGGCCAGACAGCCATGGTACTTGTACCTGATTTGTTCAGGTCCGATCCCCTGTCCAATGGACTATCCTAACCTGCCTCGAGGTCCCTTAACCAATCGGACTGCTACGCAGGGCGGGTCTTGCCAAGACAACAGGTGGGATCCATAATTATGCTTCTGAGATTGCTTCTCACCAACCGTCAATTACCAGTGGAGAGTCGAAGGGCAGTAAATTGGCCTTTATGCCTTGGCCCACAACTGAGGCAAAATGATGCAAAAAAGAAGGGGCACTAGAGATTTTTTTTTATTTTTTTATCTGAAGTGATTTCAAACAATATTTTTAGGTTTTGCAAAAGAAAAGACTGCAAGGATGATGACAAATAACATGCATTACTATACAAGGAGACCAGACAAACCAAAAAAAAAATGGCTGAGACCTCAGAGGGTTAATGACTTCATGTTTACCTACCTGTGAGAATTCTCTCAGGCTGAGAGAAACATCATTACACAAATGAGCAGCCTTTAATTGCATTTATTTCAGACAAACAACATTTATTCACAGCAGCTCAAGATGTATGCATCATCCAGAGTGTTAGAAAATGTTAGATACGGCCCGTTATTTCGACACACTTGCTCAGTGTCAAGAGTCACTTCAAGCCAAATTAGGTTGTTATTCAATCCTAGCCACAGGGCATGAATGCCTTGCCCAAAGGATAGAGCAGAACTGCCTACATGGCTTTACTTATGCCTGGAGTTATTCAGAAATACCAAACACAGGTCTATTAGGCGGACGACTGTGCAACCTCATCCCCTCCTCTCTCACTGCTTATTGCTCCTGCTGTCATTTAACATGTGATGCACATACCTTTTTCTAGCCAACAGCATTGCAAAGACTCACTACACTTGTGGTAAAATGGAAGTTCGCTGGATAAACACAATGTGCACTGCAGCTGATTATCTATGGCACCTCATTAAAGCCCTTTTAGGTGGGGGGTTTTGGCTAAAACCTGGAATGGACTGGCGCCACACTGAGATGATTGGTGGTGCCACCCAGTAGCTGAAGAAAACCCCAAGCAGATTAATAGGTGATTAAACTCTTCTTAATCTCATTAAACGGTAAAGAAGAAACTAAATGGGATCACTGCTGTGGAAGGTAATTTATGGAAAATCCAACATTATCTCTACCAACCTCTGGTGCCTCGTCTGTGTGGGAAGTTGAGTCACTGCAACAGTATGGAAGTCAAGTTTATTGCATTTCTTATTGTACACAATCTTGAACAGTGTCATTGCTGCAATTAGTAAATCATGCAATTATTTCACAAGGTGAAATGCTGCCCCCTATTTTTTTTTTTTAGCATGTGGCTAGGAACTACACATTGCACCTTTTAACCATTTGAACTCTGCAATAGAAATGGTCCGTCAGTGCCTACATCTGTATTTTTGCTCATTGTGATGTCATTTCTTGGAGTATCTTCAAATGCTTTCTATCCCTAAAGCTGTACAACTTCATCTAAAAGGTTATGTAAGTCAATAAACTATAATAATTGATAAAAGTATTGAGATTGTGTCATAAATTTAAAATAATGCAAAAATGGTAGTTTTACTAAATAAACAGACAAAACATATTGATCCAAAAGATAACTGTAGAAACATGAATGCTTGCATCAATGGCGTTCTGATGTGTCATGCGGTTTTGTATTGCATGCAACTTAACATAATGTGATGACACAAAAGACAAGCTTTAGTGTTCCACTCCAAAAATAATTAATGCTCAAGCTGTCTTTTTTTTTTATTGTTTTAGATCGATACAGGATCATGCAAACAACAATCTCCCATGGCCATTATGGGGCAATACTCTGGCACCACTGTACGCTGCCACCCCATTTTGCACCGCATGTTACGTAACATAATGACGTCATCACGAGCGTACAACATGATGACACAGAAGATAGAAGGCGTCGCTTTTGGCTGCAAAATGAATTAATGCTCTAGTTATTATGGTTTTTATTTTAGATCGATTTAAACGGGATCATGCAAACGCTGATCTCCTACGGCCACCAGCGGGAGGTCCGTTTTCAAAGGGTTACACAGAGGACCCTACATTTCCTATAATGCAGCTCAATAGCATCTTACATTAGACTCACTCTGTAAATGTCTACGTCTTTTAAGCTCCATGCCCTTGGTTTGTAACAAAAGCTTTCTCCTAAAATTAATGTATTCATCAAGCCCAAGACAAAATAACCCTGATGAGTTTGTTTTGTTCTCTTAAGGTTTGATTGATTGCTTCATGTCGGCTGAAACAATTTCCCACCAGAGTTCATCCCAAACAAACACCAGAAATGAAGTTTTTAGCTTAAGTTCAAGTAGTAAGACAATTATCACTCAATTTTCTTTTCACTCCAGGCCTCTGTCTCTTAATTATTATCCAGTGCAGTCTTTTAATTGTGTTCATGTACTTTTCCAATAACCAGTTATCAAGCAAGCTGCATGCCATGTAAACAGATGACCATTACACCCATATGTAATTGCTGAATATGTTATAGCAGCATCTTAATGCCCGTGGGTTTGGAATATCCGCCTCCAGACTTTCCACCAGATGTTGAACCTGCTGCAGGGATTCCCTCCCATTCAGACTCGAGTATTACTGAGGTCTAACACTGATGTTGTCTGGCCCGCAGTCCTAATTCTAGTAAATCCCAAAGGTGTTGGATGGGGTTGAGATCAGAGGAAAGTTTGCAGGACAGTCAAGTTTTTTCCACACAAAACTGTGAAAAACATATCTTTCCTATCGCCAGACAAGAACATCAGTAACATCTCATCCACTTTGTGGGAGACAGTCCTGGGGAAAAGAAAGCTCAGGAAATAGCTGTGCATTACTTTTTAATCAGAGAAGAGGAAGTTAACCAACATGCATTTACCATACCATCCAGTTAGTCTTCATCCTTGAAGTCTTTTCTCTAAGTAATAATCCAGTTTGAAAACACTTCTGATAAATCAGGACTGGAGGGTCACAAACACCCACTGGTATTTGCAGTTATAGTGGGTGTTATGTCCCCCAACAGCCACAAGAGTATGTTTCAGTTTTACAAGAGAAAAGACTTTGAGGATGAAGACTAATTGGTTGATTGGCAGGGTGATTGGGTGTGTCTCCAACACAATGGATGAGACAGGGTTAATGACAACTATAGTATAGTCATTGCAGGACTGTGACAGTGAACTCTGGTCTATAGAATAAAAGTCAGACATGCTACACACCCATCCAGCACCTGGACCTCTACACCTTTGTCTATGTCATCACATAAAGGACCAACAACTTACTGCATTGGCACTATATGTTGGCATTGGTCATAAATCATGAGGAGCAGAATCGCCCAATATGGATATAATTCCTTGGGATACCGAGATGATTTCTTTATAGATCATGTTAATGCAGGACAGGCCTTCCCTGTGGAGGCACACTGTTGACTAAAACAGCATTGTATGCTGTATAAATAAGGTTGCCCTTAATTGGAACAAAGGGACCTAGCTCAAAACGAAACAAAAATGTAATACAACAAAACAAATCCAGACGTACCAAAAATAGACCATCTATGTGGATCAGGGCCGTGTCTAGATGGTAAACCTAGATTTGCTAGTCTTCCGAGATGGGTAAGGTTAGGCATTTACCTTGAATGGTATGATTAGATGGGTATGGTTAGGCATTTACCTCGAATAGTTAAGGTTAGATGGGTATGGTTAGGCATTTACCTCGAATAGTTAAGGTTAGATGGGTATGGTTAGGCATTTGCCACAAATAGATAGATGGGTATGGTTTAGGGGTGTATCGGTAAGTGTATTCGTACCGAACCGTTTTGGTACAGGACGTTCGGTTTGGTACGCATCATTGATCTGGTATGCCCTGTGACCCAAACACGCGAGTTGTACCCAGAATGTTTTGGCTGCACACCAGTTGTTGTTAACTGTAGCATGCTAGTTGGCTTAGCCCGGTTAGCGGTGTTAGTCGAGCTCAATGGACAATGAGTTGTGTCTAAATGTATGCCAACGAGCAGGCAAATCTGATGTAGTAACAATTACGGCCAATGAGCCACTGTTTAATGTTTTATAATTAAAATGAAAAGTATAAAAAATAAATGAAAAAAAAACATACCAAAAAACATATCGAACCGTGACCCCAATACCAAGGTATGTGCCGAACCGAAAATATTGTGTACCGTTACCCCTAGTATGGTTAAGTCTTCGGGAAATGAGTCTTTCGCAAATCTAGGATTACTTTCTATTGTCTAGAAGGGGTGTCCACACACACAGTATACATCTCACAGTATATTGCTCTCATTGCATTTTATTCTAATTTCTTCCTCCCTGCACTGCTACAGCTGTCAGGGCCATGTGGATGCTTCTCCAGAGACGATCTCTAAAGCAAATTAAATTTATAGGGTCTTCCCTTTATATGGATTTTTCAACAGGGTCAATATCTCAGACCTTTTGAACATTAAAATATAAATCTGTATGTTGTATCACTCATGGGAAATAGAGTGGATATATGAGGCTTCAGTATTGAAATTCAAGTGTATTCACTCATTTACATAGTCATTTATGACAAGCGAGTCTCAAAGGATGGAAAAATAATTACAGTATTCTACATGGATAAATCAATCAATTGCTACAGGAGTAATGCATGTCGTGCCATCTGTGACTCAGGCTGACATGACTTTGTCTTCTATGCAGAGGTGGTAAATTGAAAGGACTCAAAGATGTTCTGGGCTGAAGACAGAACAGAGAGCAGAAAAGGAGAGGAAGGAAGCAATAATGACTTGAAAATCTTTTCTCAGAATGCTACAAGATAAAGAGCTGTACCGGATTAACACAAGAAGTCCTCTTTACCTAATAAAGTGTCGGAATATCTTATCTGAAGAAGACAAATTGACATTCTACTCAGCTGCAGTCCACCACAGCAATCATACGCTGCTGTTTGATTATCCTTCTCTTACTCCCATATCATTTTTTCCCTTGAGCCTTAAAGACAAGTTCAGTAAAGACTGCAACGCCATAATGGCTTACAGCACTTCACAAATGTAATTGTCTTTCAAGTTAAGAGGCATTTATGGTAGCAGTATGGCTTCACTCATGGCAAGCATTAAAGAAGATTACCTGTTTAAAAGGCTGAATTGTCATCTTTTCAGAATAATGGGTAGCCAAATAACAAGATGGTACTCGGTGAGTTCAGATTTCTCAGAAGTCTATTTCTTTTCTTTTTCCGTGGTTAACTACAGTGATTGTGTTTTGGACTCCGCAGAGCGTCCTGTACCGAACGGTTCAGGCCGAATACACGTACCCATATACTACTACCTACTAAAAAACAGAAATGATCAAAAACAGAAACGATCTCATTATGGCGCTAGAGGAAAAGTTAGGAGATCACTGACATCAGTCGGCTCCATCCTCATCCAGAACATCAATGTCTGTACAAAATGTCATGGCAGTCTGTCTTATCTAATAACTGGACCAATTAAATTCAAACAACTTTATTAATCCCACAAGGGGCAATTCGTTATGAGCAGCTTATACAAAAGTAACATACAACAACATACAAACAGACCAATAAGTCAATAAGCCAAGGAGCGAAAAAAAAAATAAAGGTGGAATTCAAATCTATCAATAAATAAATAAATAATGTGTATATGTGTTTAAAAGTCATATTGCAGAGGGGATACATTATCTTTAGTCTTACAGGCAGGTAAAGAATAATGCCACAACAGAGGAAATTCGCAAGCAAGAGCATGATCAGAAGAAACCAAAATGCTCGCTGCTTTTCAGCGGATTTGTCGATTGCAAAAATAATTTAAGTCTCTTCGTTTCACTCCAATGAACACATGTTAACAATGCTGTTCAGGCTGTTTCTGTCTTTCACTGTGAGACTGTGAAACCAGCAGATAAAAGAAAAGCTCAAAAGACTCAATAAATCACTGGTAAAAATGACAGAGGATGACGGGCCTGACAGAAAAAAAATTCAGTTTACGAAGAAGGTGAATTCTCTGTTGCCCCCTCTTCAAAATAGCTTGTGTTCACATTAATTTTAACATGGTCATCAAAAAAGGTATCCAGATATTTGTAAGATGTGACAATTGTTTTTTCGTTATGAATGATGCACTCTTTGACTGCATCTCTGCTACATATAAAATCAACAATTCCTGGACCAAAGTGGTGGATCGACTGAATGATTGACATTTCCATCCCTAGAGCAACTAAAAATCCTAAAAATAATTATTTGCCAATAATTAGCTACTATTACATGTACATTACATTTTCATTTCCTGAGATCCCACTGAAAGGTTTGGCGATTTTTTTGCCCATTTCATGTGGAAGAGGTATTCTGCCTGGTCTTGTAATCAGGACATTGCAATTAAACACACACCCCCCCACCCCACACACAGCACTGTGCCTAAAACAACATGTGCTCCTTTGCCACTGAAAGCGTTTCCTGCAGTTCTGCAGGGTTCCACTGCCACTTTGAGCAGCTAATTGGCCTTAAAAGAGCACTAAATAGTTTTCAACTGAAGATCAGTTTGTAAATGCATCCAATTAACTGACAGCCAAGTGCTGATTGGACCACTTAGTGCTAATTCAGAGCAGGTTGGATACGAGTAAAGGTCATCCACTGCGGAAAGGAGTTGATGGTACTTAAGTCATGGCTCCTGTCATGCTGGGGAAATGTGGGCAACAAGTACTCTACAGAAATGAAGTGACCTTAGACAACTGTCAACTTTATGACTATTCCAGAACACAACATCATTAATAAACATGAGTGGCACTTGCAATGTCACACAAACACTACATTAAAAGCAACAGTAAGACCATGGTATTACTTTCAGACCATGGGGCAATCTGGCCAGTGTCATGCACATAAATCAAATCCACTCAGGAAGCACTTAATTTGAGTCTCTAAGAAGACTATTAAGGTAAAGCAACTTGCATTATGCAAACTTTGCCCTAAAAGGTGTCCAGAATATTCCTTGGTGCTCTGCCATGATTAATGAAAAGGCAGCCACGCGTCTCTCTGCAGGTGCCTGCGATCCCGACGGGACGAGAATGCGAAAGCTTGACAGCGTGGCTGTAAGTACAGTAACAATGTCAAATCAAGAGCTTAACTGTGAGGAAATGTGGATTATGATTAGAATAGCCTGGTGGGCTTACTAAACAGTGCAGGGATAAAGCCTTACTTCCTTGCCGCACAGGAACTCCGCGTCCGTGTTCTCAAAGTCTGTTCGCTACCAACAACAACCTCCGAGTTATCAACCTACACACTGAAAAGTTTTGAAGATTTGGATCGTGCAATAAGGCAGGCCTGTTCTGTTCTTTCAGTGAATGATTGTAAAGATCTACAAAGAATATGTTTTCAAGATTTTCGTGGAGGTTTCCCTTCCGACACTATTTTGCAGAGGCACCGTCGGGGCGCCCAGGATGATTGTGATTGGTTTAAAGAAATACAAACAGGCCAGGGTTTTTCACATTCAATCCAGACTTCCCCCCAGCAGTGCTGTGGAGAGAGGTCTGGCTACACGAGACTATGGTTAGAATAACAAGTGTAATAGGGTGGGGGTCTAAGCTCTAACTACATGTTTGTACCTTTCAGGCTATACATTTGATGCTTAGTTAGCATGCTAACATGCTCAGAATTACAATGCTAACATGTGTTTACCATGTTCACCATTTTACTTTAGTATTTTAGGAGAATAGGCTACCCTATCATACAGAAGAACATGGAATAGATTGGATCTAATGGGATGTCAGTGTTTCTGTGACTTCCTGTACAGACTATGAAGGCTGTTTGCAGGAAACTGTCCATCTTGACTGCAGCTTTTTGTCACTGTCAATGTTCAGGTTGGTAAAGTGTGTGTTTTCAGATCACTGTGGACTTAAGAAAGCGTGCATGTAGAAGTGACTGTATTAGAACTTTCCAGACACAGTCAACATTCAAGAACAGGCAACATGTGATGCTGAACTTACATTGTGTTATAGGATAATAGCCTGGGTGCAAATTCCTGGGGGGGGGTTATAGATAGATGGTCTGGCTTACTGGATAAACAATGCGAGCACAACACCACTCCCTACTTGTGTTCCCGTTCTCAAAGTAACTTCGCTGCAGCCGGGTCTTTGCGCTGCCCAAGACGATTGTGATTGCTTCAAAGAAGTGCATACAGGCCTGAGAGTTTTTTTTTCCCTATAGCCTACCCGAGTGAAAACACACTGGAGCCAGACCTTACTCCAGCACTGAGGAGATAGGTCCAGCTATGCCAGATAGACAGGGAAACAGGGAGAGAGAGGGGATGACGTGGGTCGTGGGTCAAACTCAAACCCGGCCGCTGGCAAGGCCTACATGGGGCGCACATTCTACCAGATGAGCTAGAGGTCGGCCCTGGTCTTTCATTTTTTTATCAACCAGTAGGGATACCTGTTATCTCTGCTTCTGGTCAGACTTAATCAATTAAATACATCCAATATCCCTGCCAGTCAATGGTGCAAGTTGATAAGCAATACTACCTATATTAAAAAGATGTTATGGGTCTGAGTCGCAAAACAGCATTGTGTCTAATGGCTGCAAGCACCATCTTTTTTTAAACAAGGCTGGCCATAATGTTGCCTGGTGCTCCACCACATTTTTAATTAGAAAACAGGTAGATGTGTGGCTGCGATCTTGTGTGCACAGAGCAGCAACTAACTGTCGACTTACGGAGGAAAAGAGATAAAAACAAACTCTGTGTGCAGGGAAACTAGCCTATACTAACCTGTTCTCATTTTCACATATGGGCGTGTTGTACACAACTACTTGTTTATGTTTAGGCAGCAAAACCACTTATCAACATTGACTTGGTTTTGGTTTCACACAGGACACCAATAGCGGTCTCCTGGGTCAAAGTCCTGTGTTTGTTTGATCCATCCACCACCCTTCCTGCCCACCCTAAATGGATTTCTCGCTCCAAATACCACATTACATGACGTCAGCAGCACTTTCTCTGAGCGTCTAATATTGCTGCGGATTGGAGTTAGTTGAAAGCCCGGTGCATCTTATTCAGACGCTAAAGGGTGCCTTGTGCGTCGGTGTCAGACGCCGATCAGCTGTGACAAAGCGTAGGTATTTGACAAGTTGGGAATGAGAATGGTCAGCCTCTACTGACAGCTGCTGATTCTGAGGACAGACCGGACCTGAAACATGATTTATTTATTTAATGTTGAAAGTGGTAATCAGCCCAAAGGCTACTTGTCTGTATGTTTAAGATTATGTTCCTATTAAGTCTTGACCTATTCTGCAAGAGTTGAGCTTTCTGCAGGTTCATGTTATCAGTTATAAATTAATTTTTGTGTGGTGAGAGTGTGTGAAATGCCGCAATTGCAGCCCTGCAGTATTGTCCAGATACATGCCTCATCATGTAAATTCAACATTAAGACATTAAGAATAATATAGCCCTGTTTTTTTCCTGCTTTGCATCAGGAATTAATATATAAAGTTGGCAGGTGAAAAAAGCCCTCTAATGTTCTGTATCTAATCACGAATAAGATCTATGGGTATTGTGTTTGTCAAAACAGGCTACTTGTTTGACTGTGATGAAAAAATGAAGCTGTAGCTGAGACAGGACTGTTGTCCTATGCACACGTCAAAACGTATGATGCAAGTACATGAACTAGAAAAACCTCAGAAAGGAAGGTTGAAATAAAATATAAATATAGAGGTAAGAAAAAACTAAAAGATCCTCCCCTGGTCTTCCAAAAACGTCAGACTACCCTCCCTTGAGCAAAACAAAAATGAACAATTCCACTAAACTACACATCATGTTGAGGCACAGTAAACATGCAAACACAGCCCTGCACCCGCCATGATAATCTCATTACATGACCCTCATCCTGTTGTGTAACATGATCAATTAACACAGGGATGGACTGTTGGCCTGCATGGCAGTGTAATTGGTACGTATTAATCCTGTTGGTTGTCCCACCCGCCCAGACTCTGTGGCCTATGATTACAACACTTTGATCATCACTCATTAGCACCACGGAGAATACATGATGATTATGTTTTGTAAATTACAGAGACAGAGAGGTTGAGAAAGAAAGAGAAGGTAGTCTTAACATTCAGAGCTCGATTTGAGGGAAGGAAATAGTCCCAAATCGCTCCTGGTGGATTAGTGTGACAAAACAAGGGATTTGCTGTTTACCTATAAATCCTTCTGCATTCCAGCCTGAAGAATGATGTAAATTTAGTTTTTTTTTGTCCAGATGTCATTTTTTATTGTTGTCATTTGGAACTACACTCCTTTTCTGATATTTTCCCCAGCTGCATTCACTGATGTCTGTGTATGCCTCTAAAGGTATTCAGGTGATGGCTGTGTTCTCTTAATGGCTATGATAGCTTAACTTACCGGCAAAATGCTCCACTCCAGCAAGACGCCTCAGAGATAAAAAGAAATGCTAAAGCTGCTGTCTGAATACCTGCCCTGTCACGCAGCTTCAGAAATGCTCGGCTGTCAGAAACACAATTGTACACCCTGTTACACTGAAAAACCGCCTTAACTAGAGAACCTGTCTGCATTTTATCCATCAGCAAAAAAATGTGACTACAGACAGACAGACAGACAGTTTCCGGACCTGAAAAGTGAAGCCAATGCGGAAGTGCCTTAAACTGGCATTTATTCTAAACCAGCAGGGGGCGACTCCACTGGCTCCAAAAACACGTCCGGTTGTATACAAGTCAATGAGAAAATGAGTCTACTTCTCACTTGATTTATTACCTCAGTAAACAGTTTCAT
>JAOVVB010040288.1:0-15161 GCA_028570985.1 Heterobranchus longifilis
TTACAAAAAAAAAAAAAAAACATCGTTCACTTAAAAGAGCCGGCTCTTTGAACCGGCTCGTTCGCGACCGACACGTCTCTACTGTTAATGACGTGACAATGTTGAAGATGAAGCCACCTAGAATTTCCCCTGCAGGCTGGATTTAAATTAATTAAAATTGTAATGATATTAAAGTGTTTTTGTGAAGGAAGTGGCATCTAATGGTGACCACCCTGTTAATGAATGAATGGTCGTGTTTACTAGAATCGAGACACACCCAGTCTGGGAATAGGCCGGCATGTCGACTCAGAGGGGAAACAACAGAACACACATGTACAAATACACATGTATTTAAAACAGAACACGTTTAAAATACATGTTTATGTATTACATCTATGAACTGATGTGCATGCATTTTCATATTCATTATGCATGTATGAGAGTATGTTGCATGGCTAGATCCTCTCCAGGGCTACAGTGGAGTAAATAGTGACCAGAGGTCTTATTTATAAAACAGTGCCGAGGATCCATACCAAAATGTATGTGCGCACAGAAGCCAAAAATGGCGTGTACGCACACCTGCAGGCAGTGTTACCTTTATACATCACAGTCCACCTGGAAATGTGTGCTAGCCTCTCCACGCCCACATTCAACCATAAATGATCAAAGCACCTCATGAATTTTGGTGCATAGAAATTAACCTACAGATCAGTGGTTCTTTACAGTGAGTCATGGCAGCAACCGACCACCGTGCAGCATTATGCACGTGTGTCACCGCAGTATTTATAGCAATATGTTTACAGCAATCACACAGATTGCTTCACACGTTGCCAAAATTATCCTGTCAGTCAGTGGTGAGCATCTAATATTGTAACACAGTTGTGTTCACACAAAACGTTTTATGAAAACTAACATTGTGCTTGGTGATTAGGGGTGTAATGACACACAAAATTGGGAAAATTCTTGGGAAAAATTCTTCTGGTATATTTTCTCCAAGAAAACACACTGATAATCTGTTATAAAGTATAAAGATACATGGTATAAATTATCTGATTCTTCACTTTTGCTTTTGACTTTGACACTAACTCCTCCGCCATCGTCTTGTTGTGAAAGTTAAATCTGACTCCTCTGTGCTGCAGACACAAGGTGGGATCTGATATGCAAAAATAAATTAAATTGGCTTTATTTAATTTTTTGAAATGTAAGCAGCAAGTAATGTAATTGGTGTATGCTCCAACACCGTGTAACACCGGTAACACCGACTACCGTGGCCACATTCAAGCCACATTTTGTGCGTTTTGTTATAAATGAGACCCCAGGATTGCAGAAAATTAGCGAGAAGCATCACCAATCCGGCAGGTTGATATCGCTCTGTATGCAACGTGTGTAATGGCTTTCAAGGTGGCAAACGCTCGTCCTATTTCTCTGATTCTACCTGACTCCCACACTCCTCAAATTACTGACGCACTCACATTTGTCTTCACATTTGTGAATTGTTAATATGTGGCGGGTCAACCTTTATAATGTTTCCCCGGCCATCAGCCATTACAGAGATAGTGTGTGAAGGCCATGGTCAAAAGTCGACGATACTCGTTAAAACATCCGAAAATTATTCACACACACACACACACACACACACAGACACAGACACACACACACAGACACACACCCTGCACATTCTGTGGCAGTGATTATGGAAATAGATGTTCAGAGGCTGATACATGTTTTCTTAGATTAGTCATTTTATGCACATCAACTCATTGGTAGATCAGAGTGTTACTACATTTTGCATGAATATTCAGAGGTCGGTGTACGACACATGCAAAGCACATGAAGAGAATTTAATTTGGAGTACTCTGAAGTTCAAGATTCAAGAGGCCTGCTGGGCGTGATGAAAAGTAAAGGAGTGAATTAGACTCGCAGAACACAACCATAAACTTGCTGGAGCGAGCCTTTACAGTGAATTTTTGGGATGAGCTCTACTTTCTAAATCTCAAGTGCTATACTACTAAATATTGACATCAATCTTTTAACAACCGTTAAGCTGCTTAAATCCCTGAGACCATGCTGTATCTCAGCAGAGCATGCAGGCTTTGTAAATCCTGCTCTGGATCCACTAATAAGGTCTGGACCATAGAAATTAAATTGGATAGAAGGGGCATTGAGGCGTCTTCCGTGGTCATTTAACTAGTACATTATGAAATGCCGATTGTTAGTTATGGTTACAACACGCATTGTAAAGTGTGTCGCAGAAGCGTGAAGAGTGGAATGGCAGATGTCAAAGAGACGGATGGCTGTCTGTCTCCTCCCGGCGAATTAACGTTTATTAATGTATTCGCTGCCACTGGCCACCAGCCCGCTGTTCGTATCGTTTTCTGTAACTAGTGGATGGCTGGCTTATGTAGCTAGCATTTAGCTTGCTAACGTCCAACAGCCCAATATTCGGAAAAATGTCCCATTGGACCAATAGTCCGAAAAGAAAAGCCCACTGCTCCGAAACAGTGTTTTGCCTTCTATATATTTTGATGTAACGTTAGCTTACAAGTGATCATTTTAACCCAAACCACGATCTTTCTCTCACCCTAACCAAATGTTTTTGTGCCTACACATAACCAGAACTTAACCACAACGTTATCACACCATAAAACATGATTTTTTAAGAAGCACGTTCAAATACACTCAGATATGAAGGGAAAAAGACGACAGAGGTAATCGGAAACCCTAACCTTAAATAACCATTATGGCAGTGCATCATTATCAGTTATCAGACACTGATAATGTTTGTTACCTTTGTTTCTATATTTGTAAACTTACATTCCAGCTGTGGGTGCGTAGTCGTCGTGTGATCCAAATAATTCCAATAACTCTGTTGTTTCAAAGTCTAAATGCAAAGTTGAATTCAAAATTCAAGAAACATTTTTCTTCCAGTTTCAAATCATATTTTAGGCATTTAAATGTTCAGAACAAACATTTCCAATGTGCCGTGCGCTCAAAAACACACAGTTGGTGTCGCTGCTGAGTCTCTGGTCCCTCTGCCTCTCTCCCAACATAGTTGTCACTCATCTGATGATAGCAACGTGCTTACACTGTGACAAGAGACATTAAGTTGTTAAATAATACTCACCAACTTTGGCTCTCTGTGCTTCGTAACGTTGCTACTCTACTGCATGTTTGGCTGTAAAACGTCATCAGCTCAGTGAGTCTGCGACATGCCTGCTGGTCTATATGGAGGTTTATATGGAAATTAAAAATGGCAGCCGCTCTGACCATACTGCTGCATTTATTTGAATGGCAATGTCCTTTCTATTCAGTTTCATTTCTATGGTCTGGACTTGTCAAATTTCATGATCGAATTATTCGTCAAAATGACAGAATTTCCTTTTTTTTAAATTCAAACTGAAGCGTAGATGAGGCTTGGGGTAAAGCTTTAGCTTCATGAACAATGCTTGTTAAAGTTAAAATATGAATGATATTTTGTATCTGGGAATTCACCTTTGTTAATGTCAGTTCACAAAACGTTTTGACATTCTGCGTGTTATGTAGATTTGGTGTTTCTTACTGGAACTGTGTTGAATGCAGCAGGCCTTGTGAAATAATAATCACCTTTTATCACTTATTTAAAATACAATAGTATAGAGAAGCTCATGTTCCCTCAGCTACGTGTTAAAGAGTACGCACAGTGCAGATGATGTATAATGAGGTTATAGACTGAGATGAGGGACAGACCCCTTTTCTTAACAGTGAGAACTGTGGTCTCAAATACACTTTTAATAATTCATAAATACATTTGATACATTTGATACATTTTCTTTCTTTCTTTCTTTCTTTCTTTCTTTCTTTCTTTCTTTCTGTAAATATGATTTTCACTCTACAAAACATCTACAAAACTGAAAAATGAATTCATTTATCTTTTATTAATACATTTAAATACATATAATGAAATACTTTTCCGGTTTAATCATGGTATTGTGATACCTCTGCACGCACTCACGCACGCACACAGAAAGCATACACACAGATTGATAGCAATCAGGACAAGCCTCCCTGTTTCTCTATATATTCATCTCTGTTTCTCCCCTCGTATACTTTGCAGCATCTCATTTTCTCACACTGTAGAGAGAGAAAGAAAGATGAGGGAGATATGATATGATGCGATCAAAGAGCTGAATTGATTTGAGATGTGACTGGATTTTAAACAGTCTTCTGTAATAGCAGACATGACTTTATGTCCCAACTTAGGAAGGTCAGAACAAAAATCATCGTCTTATCATTTATTGTTTTGTTTGGAATATGTGTTAAAGCAGCTGTTTTTCATGGACTTATTTTGTCCCGGCTGCCCCAATGACATAAAGGTCTGTCCGGTAAACCCAAGCATCCCTCTGCAGCACACGAAAACACAAGCAAACAGTTGAGAATACTAAAAGCGTAACATGAATTTAAGATCTCTCGCCATCTGATGCAACATTCCACAACCCACCTATACTTCAAGGACTTTCAGCATTTTCATGTTTTTTTCTTTTTTAAATTTCACATCCTTCCACATGCATTTAAGTTTGTTTTTTTTAATCTCCGGGGGGATGCATAATATCGTTTCTGCTACAGAGCTAATCAGGTGGCTGTATAGTTCTTAGAAGTATAAGTATAAAGTACAAAGCCGCTGTACTTGTAAGCGCCTATATTTTATGTTAGTTGATAAGTTTCCAAGATGATAATTACGTGATTTCTTTTAAACACTTTCTCCACATAGATGATATATCAAGAGGCCTATAGTTCCAAATGAATAAATAAGGTCCTCGTGGAGATGTTAAGGAAAGACGAGGTTTTAATGAGTTTGGAGTTAACACAGTAGAACAGCACTTCTTCAGTGAAGACTGATGAGATGTGGGGCGTCTCCAAAGTGTGTTTACAAAAAAAAGCATTGGCTCTTACTGCATACGTTCTGTCTAAAACAGGCTCCAGACTTTCTCTCAGCTGTGCTTTCTTTCTCTCTCTCTCTCGGCCTCTCTGGTTGTTTAACTTGTTGCCATGACAACCTATGCTCGTCTCTTTTAAAAGCTCTCGGTACATTTGCCTTGATAGTTAACCTTTGGAAACACACAGCATCCACGCATATTCGCAAAACTTCACTCACACATGTACGCATGCATGCGTGTGAGCGCACACACACACACGCACACACACGCACACGTACACACACACACACTCTGATCTTTTGCCCCCTGAGCCACCCAAAGGGAATAAATACCTTTTCATTGAAAGATGCACATTTTGCTCATTTCTTTCCTTTTTCTTTCCAGACTTTGAATCTATGACAGTGTGTGTCATATTTAATCACTCCAATACCATTTAACCTGTACGCATATAGAAGCATATTGTGAATGTTAAAGTCTGAATCACCTAGACGACACGCTATAGCAACAGTTACCTCCGGGTAGACAACTGGCAGTTGATTTTAATTGCGGAGGTATGTGAAATCTACAAATCTGTGGTTATTTTATGTACTGTGCTGCTTTGCTGGCGTCTTTATAAACCAAATCTACCCAAAACCAGCAGTCATGTTGGATAAACTCAAGCTGTCATTTTCTGTAGTCTGTGGTCCGTGCACATGCACAGATAGACCTCTAGGGGGGCTTCAGCTCCTGCCCCTTTTGCCTACTAGAGAGACAGTGCCCTTCTGTTTCTTTTTTTAATTTTTAATTTTTAATAATAAATAGATGAATTCCTATTTAAGCACAGCCTGCGCTGTCGCAGCCGAACAAGTGATAGAATCAAAACATCATGTCGGGAGATGGCCTCATTCTGTCAAGTATAAATATACTACCTGTATAAATGTAGTTAAATGTAGAGTAGGTCATTGTGTCAGATATAAAATATCTATCAGAATGAAATACTACCTGTATAAATGTATAGAGTAGTTTTTGTGCCACCTTTTCTTTTTTTCTTTTTGTTCTTGTCCATTCTTGCTGCGACTTGTAAGTTCTGACTTCTGTCTGACCGTCAGCTGTTGGCGCTCTGACTGATTTACTAACTGGATGGCTGACTGACATTCCCCCTATTTATTTTTATTTTTTTTTAATGGGCTGTTCCAAGCGGCCTACTGTTTACCATAATGGGAGAAGGGGGGGCCGCCCTCGGCTGGTGCAGAGGTAAAGTGGGCCGAGTCCAACTGAGATTCCCTCAGATTTTTTTTAATGAGCTGCTCAAACCGGTCCAAAGAGCGACCGGCCCAGCGGGAAAACTCCCGGTGCTCCCACTGGCCAGTCCATCCCTGATTGTGATAGCATCTATAATGATAGAACAGAGACAGGCACTCCCATAGGAAGATACAGTACTCAGTATTCTGACTAATTAATTCAGCTCTCCAATATTTGACATATGGTCCCAGTTGTTCTAATCTAGGTTAATATAAACGGGCCATTCACAAGAACCAAATGCAAAACAAAGCACTCAAGCCTTTTGAAAAAAAGACTGTATTATTAATGTGTATGTAAATGCACTTAATTTAATGTTTTATGTAAGTGATTCATTTGCAGATCGGGGCAATTAGTGTTTGTATTTGCCTGCACAGATATTCTCCTGATTATCTTTAATAATATCCTAACATTAATGTGCATGTAAACACTCGCTGTGGTGCACCTGTCGGCGCGTTATTACTCCACTTCTTAATATTTAATTTATTACTCATGCTTGTTGTCTCTGTCAAAGGCCTGACTTGAATTCATGGGCTTTACTCGCTCGGCGCCCACCTACAGCAGAGGGAGGAGATGCTGCAGCGACAAAGAGAGAAATGACAAAGTGGTGAAAATAACACTCACAGAATTAAAAGGCTAATTATGTGCAGTGGATTTCCCATTTTTAGGCCAATTCAGTGCAATTAAAGCACAATGGAGTTTCACCGAGCTAGGAGTGAGAGAAAACGAGTCAAAGACCAGGAGACATTTTATTGCTCTTCTCACGTATTGTTGTGCTAGCAGACTGCAGTCTTCTGATATCAAACAAAGTCATGTTTTGTTAATTAGATCAAAGCGTTCTGATTGGTTAATTAGCTCTTATCTCATTTCAAAGCAGTGTATCAGAGCAGAAATGTATTAACACTGTTGTTTGGGTGTTGTTTTTGTTGTTTCGCTCATCCGTTTTGGCTTTGCTTCGTGGGATTCCACATTTGGACGTGCATGAAAAAGTGCATATACACCCACACATGCATGTAAAAAGGCATTATTCTCAAACACACAGCCATCCAAGTAAAGGCTTTTTTGTCTGGATTCTTTTCAAACACAAAAAATCTTTGTTCAGCAAAAGAAGTGATTCACCAGTCAGGAATATAAAAGTAATTTCACTCATGACAAGAAATAAAAAGGCAGGAATGTATGAATATGAGAGAGACAGCGCTGCTGAAATAAGATGAGAGGGAGGAGAAGACAAAAGCGGTGGAAGGGAACTAAATTAGTCATTTGACCAGTCCAATAATAACCCCTGACATTTTCTTTTTCCTAAAGGGATAGTTTGGATTTCTTGAAGTGGGGTTGTATGAGGTACTTACCATAGTCCATAGTGTGTTACCTACAGTAGTTTGGAGTCCCGGCACAGAAGCTATAAGTAAAATAGGACCACCTAAAACAAACTGTTTAAGTGTACGCTATATTTAGAATATTTTCACCGCTTTACCTTGCCGTCAGACAGCTCTTTCCTTTGGCACTACATTTTCTCAACCATAGAACATTTGTGTTCCTTCGCGTAACCGCAGCTGTGTGTATTATGCCACGGTTTCCCCCAGAAAAGTTGTTAGGCCAGCGTCAGACTGACTGCAGCATTAAGGTAGGGCCCTATAGTTTCCGTTATAACAGGGAATTTTAAAAATAGGGTCGTACATTAAGTCAGTGCTGAAAGCTGACTGGAGATTTGAAAATACGAGCCGCCTCACTGTAACTGTAGTTTCCAAAACATCTTAAAAACAAACAAAAAAAAAAAAATCCCAGATGCTTAGGCCAGGTGGGCTGCTGGGTTTGCAATACACAGGGGGAAACTCTGAGTCGCTGCAGATCAGCTGTTTGGGTCAGACTTTCCGTGGTTTATGGAATAAACAAATGCAAGAAAATAAAAACGAGACAAACTGTAAAGATACCTTTATGAAGAACAGAAGAAGAACTTTTGAAGAGTGAGACTGAACAGGCGTAGGAATACGGCTGTTCTCTGGTTGAGAAAATGTAGTGCCAAATGAAAGGGCTGTCTGAAATGTAGTGTACACTTAACCTGACGTCAACGTCCCCGTCCACAGCAGTACATTGCTCAGCTTCCATGTCGGGACTCCGGTCTGTTTCCTCTAACTGGGGCACGTCGACCACCATCTACTGTAAGTAATACACTGTGCCATAGTGTATTACTTACAGTGCATGGTGGCCCACTATGGATAAACACCCCATACTATCCCTTTAATCTTTATAGAAGCAGAGAACAGAATGCTTTTACCTCCAGCTCAACTCACACTGGGCCAAAATGCACAAAAGCAACACAACAGCACATACACACCACATTTAAGATGGCATAAAAAAGGGGCCCACATGCAGACTCAGGATGCAGGACTAGTAGCCTATAATAAAATATGTTTTTATGAAGGGTGCAGACAGCCTTATGTCAGCAATGGGAAAACAATACAAGGCAAAAAAAAAACAGAATAATGGGCAGGCAACAAGGCATTAATAACAGCCAGGCAGGCAGACCTGTAGAGTTGAAGTAAGGTAAAACAGCAAGGCAGTGTAATCAATCTGACAGGCGTATAAAACACAGGGGGTTAGTTAACACTTTGTAGACACGTCTTTAGTGTCTGTGATTTTGTTGCATTGTCTATACCGACACAGTGTCTTCTACATAGAATTCCCTGTATGATAATGAGTAGTAAAAGAGGAAACCGAGCCACTACAGTATAATTATAAAGTAATGAGATAATAAGAGTCAGCTGTGGAAGCAGGTGCCCAGAGCACAAGGGCTGACGAGATGAGCAGCAGGTGTGTCGAGCAGGGGACACACAGGGGACACCTGGTGGACAGGTGAGACATCTGACACACGCACACACACACAGAGAGAAGGTGCAGGGAGAGACGGATGCAGAAGGAGACGGAGCTGACGTTGTTGTGCGACACACACAATGCTGGAGATTGTAGCCCCCAGGCTTACAATTGGGAAATAATTGCACAGTTCAGTGCCACTGACAATACCGGGAGAATTTTGGAACCCATTTCAATAAGCTATCAGGAGCTGGCACCTGGGACAGTAAATATTATCAGTAATAGGTCAAGAAAAACTGGCATGCAAACAGGCCGAGGTATAAAAACACACACCACTGTGTATTCGTCCTGTGTGTATTCATGAGTCATAAACCACCAGAGAAACAAGACATGTTTTTCTCACTCGCATTGGCTAATTTATCCGTTGTTTAACCATAATCAAACAAATACGCTACTCGTCATACTTGTAAGCACAAGATAAAACTAGAAGATAAAACTTTGATAAACTACAACTTTCTGGAAAAAAAAAAAATCAAACTATATATTCCTATCACACACTCACTGGCTACAGTTACATGTGTCTTTTCAATGTGATTTCTGTGATCAGATGCTTCTGATATATATATTTCCGCACAAGAGAGCCTTCTTCTTTTCTTTATATTTTGTTTATTTTGTAATGAGAGACCGCCAGTCTCAGCTGTGCTCCGGCCGCTGACAAATCTCTGCTAATTCAGTGATAAACACATTTAATTTCATTTAAAAGTCCCCTGTTATTTTGTTATACATAAGGTTTTATTGTGAAGCAGCAAAATCAGGAAATATCTGGTTTTCTTCAGTAGACTTGCAGACCTATGTTTGATAAATTGTCCACATTGTGTGCAGATTTCTGTCCACACCTGTGCAATCCAATCAAAATGTGATCCTGACCACTTCAGGATGTGGTCTGGGTCATGGGATCACAATGTGAGCAGGATCTGATCTGGGACTGTCCAGACTGTTAACAGTTAATGCGTCCTGATGTGATCGGATGATAAAAGCTCTAAAAAGATCCGCCGTAGTATTTGGAATCAAATCTCTGTCATATCCACAGTTATTGCTAAAAAGAACTGTCATGGCTTGTTAGAAATCCTGGCTCCAATATAAATATCTCTTTCAATTTTTTTCTGTGAGCCAAGCTGTATCTGTCCACCAAGTTTCATGGGAATCCCATCATAAGTTGTAGAGTTATCCAGCAGAAAAGCACACAGATATACAAACAGGAGCAAAAACACGACCTCCTTGTGGAAAAGTTTGTTTTTTCATGAAGTGATTGAAAGTCAGGAGAAAATACCACCAAGAACTCTGTTTTTCTCATTTCACACAGTTAGCTAGCTCACAACTGAAGAAAAAAAAACAACTGTTTTGCCACTGCTTTCAAGCAGACAGCGAGTTATTGAGTGTTCGCAGAGCTGGGATCGATTTTTGCAAGTCTTAATGGGAATATATATCAGAGATGAAGTCATGGTGTCAAACTACTTCCTTTAATAATTCCTGAATAATTTAATGAATGAAGAATAAATGCTTGAGATGCATACGCTGTTACAAGTAGAAGCATTCGAAATGTTACTGAAATAAAAGCATGTAAGTACAACCAGGAAAATGTGCTTTAAGTATTAAAAGTAAAAGTACTGAATGCAGAAATGTTTTAGCATGAAAATGATTTAAACCATCAAAATAGTTGCCAATTAATTATCTGTCAATCAACTAATTATTTCAGCTGTACTTACATATACTGTTGGGTAATTTAATCTACATGAAAACATAGATGTGTTATACAATATTTTCTTCATATGTTTTGTATGCAAACATCTTAATTAGTACAGTAACTAGGGCTGCAAATAACAATTATTTTCATTGTCAATTATGTGCAGATTATTTTCTCGATTCATCGATTAATCATTTATACTTTAAAGTGAAAAATGTTCATTCTCAGTTTCTCAAAGTCCAACGTGATGTGAGGGTTGTGTTTTGTTTTGTCGAAAATCCAAAGATATTCAGGTCAATATGATATAAAACAGAGAAAAGCAGGAAATCTCCATATCTGAGAGTCTGAAAACAGCATTTCTGCATGAAAAATGACTTTAAATGATTATCAAAATAGTCTGTCGATCGACTAATCGATTAGTCGACTAATCGTTGCAGCTCTAAAAGTAATTAGTTACTAAAACTGTCAAATAAATGTAATGGAGTAAAAAGTACAATAAATCCCTCTGAATTGTGGAGTAGTATACAGCACCAGGGAAGGAAAATACTCAAGTAAAGTACCTCAAATTTGTACTTAAGTACAGTACTTGAGTAAATGTACTTTGTTTACTCCCCTGCTGAGATGAGTTGACAGACGGTAACAGGCTCTGATTGTGTGCGAGAGACATTAGAGGTGTGTGTGTGTTTGTAATGGGCTTAGATGAATACAAGATGAATATGTATGCGTGTCTGCCTGAATATACCTGTGGGTCTTTGTATGTGTGTGTGCATGTGTGTGTGTGTGTATGTGTGTGTGCGTGTGTGTGTGCGTGTGTGCGTATGTGCCAGCTGTAGAAGGGAAGAGGAGACAGTGGGTTGTTTTGTGCTATTACTAGGGGTTACACCAATACTGGCCCATGGGGTTTTAAGAAAGGGTTGCAAAAAGTCACCACACAATGGCCAGAGAAAAATAAATTGCTTTCCTACTCGGATTCTTCCCCTGTGTCTCTGTCTGAATACCTGTCCGTCTGGCTGTCCATCCGTCTTCACAGCAGCAGTCCACATTTGTCCACAGTCTGCCATTTGTAGAAGTTTAAAGCGGTAACTTTTTACACGGGCAGATTTCAGCCCCTCGATGTGAGAGCAATTTGAAAAGTGATTCTACCATCTTTTTAAGAAGTCAACTCATTTGCCAGATGAGTCACTAAAAACCTAATTTGGATGAAGCTGTGTTGAGAGGTTGAGATTTTATAAACCCCCTGAAATAATTAAGAATCAGAATAAAGGCTTTTTAATTGCTCGTGCGTGGCTCCGTTTCGACTTATCAGATCGCTGCAGCAGATGCCTTGATGCTGTATGTCAGCCAAGGCGTGAGGGAGCATCTTTTAGGCGGCTTTTTTTTCCCTCCATGGTTTTTCTAATGCGTGTCCTACAGGAAGTTGTTGATTTTGTTTTTGTGTCACTGAAATTAAATCAGGAGAACAACACATCAGTGGCGATTACAGAGACTGAGTGAATATACAGTAAGGGAGTGAGGGAGAGCGTCTTTTTCCATCTGTGTTTCTCTGTGTGTCTGTGTGTTTCTACGTGGGCACTTGGCTGTTGTATTTGAGACGCTGCCTCTGTTTGTGTGGATAATGTGTGTGTTTGTATGGAGTGCAGCCCTGTGCAACATGTATGACTATCTCAGAGGGACAGCAAGCTTTCTTTCTTTCACAGTTGGTCAGCAAAGCAAGACTGTGTGTGTGTGTGTGTGTGTGTGTGTGTGTGCGCGCGCACGCATGGGTGCATGCGTGTGCGTACATGTGTGCGTGTACGTGTGTGGCCTGAACATAAAACTAGCTAAACCCCAAGGTGATCTAAGAGAAGTGTTTTAATGGTTACAACAAATCATTTTTATTCTGTCCAGGTAGAATATATGAAAGACTAAGTTCCTGCAGCCATACTGTAGCATCTCTGTGAGGCTGTATTTAAACACAGCAGTGTTTTGAGCTAAATCCTAGCATCAGCATGCAAATGCAAAGTTAGTCTGAGACCTCTCAGTTCATTGTCAATTTCCAAGACCAAAATGCCTCTGGATGCTTGGATAGACCTCCAACCAATCAGAGCAGTGAAACGTGTGACGTGTGACTTTTCAAATCTGGACCGGTGAATGTGAGGGGGGCCAGATGCATCTACCAGGGAAAATAAAACATAAGCTCTGCAGATTCGTCTGGTTCCCAGTCTAGTGATTCTCTGAAATTGAGTCTGAAATTGTTCAAGATCTGTGGTTGATCCTTTTGAAAAGCTGCCAGTCCCTCTGACTCAAACATCCCAGATGCCATATTTATAGCTCAAAGGCCGTGTTATGGATTTGTGATTAACTAGTTTATTACTTTCTCTTAGAAACCACCGGCTGGTAGATGTGTTTGTGAGTTACACCCCTTACGTGTCCTTTATACGTGTCCCCTTATGTGTAAGCTAACCTGGGACCAGGACTGTTCCTGACCCCAGGCGTCGATCCCATCTCAGGCAAAGCATAAAAATGGATGGATTTCAACTATGTTCTGTCTGGGTTTTCCCTCTGCTCATCATTTATACAAGTGCTATAAATTAAAGCCTTTCAGAAGTCTGTTTATTTAAATCTGGTTGAACCTTCATCTCATTTATTTCAGTGACGAGTCAGTGGTAATTCTCTGGTAAGGAGTTCACTTAGTGAGTCATTCTGTGGGTGTGTGTGTGTGTGTTGCATTTCTGCACTCTTGCCAGTTATGGTGTTGATCTGGTTGCTAGGCAGCAGCTGGCCTTCGCTCTGGAATGGACCTCAATATGAGAGGAGGAGGAGGAGGAGGAGGAGGAGGATGGGGAGGGGAGCAGGGGCGGCTCAGCCTGTTTTGGTTAAAATCTATTCACACATACTAGTGCTAGCTACTTTAATTTAGATATATTTGGCTGTATTCTCTATTTTTAATGTATTGAATTACGAGGTTTATAAAATATCCAAATCCATGTGGAGCAGGAGGGTGTCAGTGGTTTATTTTACTGCTGCTGTGTGTGGTGAAGCTTGTTCCTGTGTGCCTGCTGAGGTATATGCTAACTCTAGTTATATTTAGGATTTCTTTGTGCTGGGCCAAATAACAGGTCTCAGGAAGGCTTATGTCAATGTAAACCACCCTGAAGAACAATACATAAGTATAACAAAGTTACACATCGCAGTATGTGCAGGGTTTCCCCAAGGGAATTGGTTAGGAGAGGAAGGAAAAAAACTGAACAAAGGGTCTCACAGACGTGTTGTGTTTGCCAGGTTGCCTCTAATATACACTCAACATACCACTACTATATAACACTTCAATAACTCAAAGGAATAGTTTTGACATTTTGGGAAATACCCATAGTTGCTTTTGTTAGATGAGAGGCAGTGATTCCCCTAGGCTGACTGTAAACACTACCCCCCCCCCCCACAACCAAAAATTGAAAGTGAAAGTTAACACACATTGCAGATATGGGCGTGCACAAAGGAACACTTACTTACTTACTTATACTGATATGTATAATTACAGATTGGTTTATAGACAGGTTTCGTATCCTCTCTTTAGTGTCGGGGTTTTTGTGAAGTTTTTTCCCAGCTGACTCCTCATGCTGCAGTTTTTATTCAGAGACAAACTGAAACCTACACAGCAACTTAACTTTATTGCTGAGAATTTTTCCGCTCTGGATCGCCAGCACAGCTCTGCTCTGAGTGCATCTCTCTCTCTCTCTCTTTGCATGACCACTCACTCAGTACGCACACATTAATCACTGAAATTATTGACGATTATATGACGATAGCAGACGATAGCCTTCCCAAACTTCCTGTAACAGGTCCGAAAGTCCGAACCATCTAAACGAGGTAGGTGTGAAAGCACCTTTAAATAAGCAGCCCCTCTGCCTGGGGAGGAAGCCAAACACCGTTCATACGTGGCAGGTATAAACTCGACTTTAATGAAAACACAAAACACTGGCAGCTTATAGTGTCCTGCAGGTACAGGGTACCCGCATGGTTTTCCTTATGTTTTTGAGGGTTCTCAACAAAACATTTGAATGGCATCAGAGATATGGCACTTATGTTATTATAATGCAATGCACAACTTTTTCACGCTTGGAAAAGTTCCAATCCAGAGAAAGTTTCTGAGTGAGAGCGCAACATAACCACAGAAACTCACTCAAACTCACAGCTGAACTCCCACTCCTGCCCCACTAACTGCCTGTGCACGATAATCGATTAGTTGATCGACAGAAAAATAATCAGCAACAAGTAATTTTTCATGCAAAAATGGCAGAAAATACTGTTTTCAGCCCCTCAAATATGGAGATTTCCTGCTTTTCTCTGTTTTATATCATATTAAACAGAATATCTTTGGGTTTTTCTCTGTTTTATATCATATTAAACAGAATATCTTTGGGTTTTTCTCTGTTTTATATCATATTAAACAGAATATC
>JAOVVB010040295.1:0-15160 GCA_028570985.1 Heterobranchus longifilis
GGGTCATCACAGGTTGGCTGCGGCCGGTGAGACGTCACCATAGACCGCTTGGAGGCGGGTCAGGCTCGTTTTGGTCCTACTCCGGAGAAGGACCATCCGGGTGCGGTTCAGCGCAGCCCGGCATGCTAAAATGGGTAATGGAATAGCAAATCAGCGCAGCTCGGCGCAGTCAAAAGTGCCAATGGAAAAACCCAATATGTTTTGGCCAAACGTCACAAAAGAGCCAACTCTGTCCTGAAAGTAAAGAGGGGCGTGAAAGGAAGTGTAAGTAGAACACAGTTGATCACTATGTAAAAACAGCAGAACACAGTTCTTATGATTACTATGTAAGAACAGCAGAACACAATTCTCATCATCACTATGTAAGAACAGCAGAACATGAGCAGAACACAGTTCTGATGATCACTGTAAGAACAGCAGAACACGGTTCTGATGATCACTATGTAAGAACAGCAGAACACAGTTCTGATGATCACTGTAAGAACAGCAGAACACGGTTCTGATGATCACTATGTAAAGAACAGCAGAACACGGGCCCTGCTGGGGTGTCAGTTGATGTCCGTAATAAGAAGATGACCAGAGGTAGAAACCAGAGGAGGGTAAACTTTACTAGCTGACTTACAACAATCCTGAATACGTCTTTCAGATCAGAGGTCAGTTCCATGAAAAGCCTGTTTTCCCATCCCCCACCCACAACCCCATAAAACCCCCACACTAAAGACCTGACACTTTTTTTTAAACAAAAGCTGCCCCTCAATGCTCCTCCCCTTTGCCCCTTTCTCTACTTGACTGTGGCTCTCCTGCTCTCCTTCTGTTATGGTTATCTACAATCTCTGAGAACAATAAGGCTGAGGCAGTGGAGCCCAGAGAGGGCTGGAGAGGGCCACAGATGTCTGCCCCACCACCCACCCCCATGCTACATTCAGCTCTCACTCCTGTTGGTAGACAGCAAAGGGGAGGAAGAGTGGGTGTGTATTGGTTGTGGTGGTGGTAGGAAGGAATGGAAAGGGGAACGAACGCTATTGTTATCATATAGCAATAGATGACATCATTACACTGGCCCACAGCTGCCCTCCAAAGTGAAGAGGAGGAGAGCAGCCAGTATGTTGTAGAGAGAGCAGCCAGTAGGCTATATTTCTGCCATCCTCAAAAACCTGAAGCATAGCTTAGTAGACAAAAAGACAAAAGCAGAACAACATGCTCAGCCACTCGTATGTGGGAAAAAAATATGACGTTTTTAGATACCATATGAGGACCTCTACACTATAAACCATACTGCGCATCTCTTCTACATTCATTCACACAATGAGCTCCCCTCCTCATCAACAGGCAGAGTTGGTATTGATCTTCCCTCAGGGTTTTCTATTTACAGTCTGCTGGTTAGCAGGGAAAGCAGGGAGGGTGTCTTCCAGAAACTTTACTCAGCAACCATTGATTTGCAATTAAACTGGGACCCTGCATTCCCCCACCAACGCTGTGTGAGTGGCAAATGCCTCGAACACAGAGCATGCATACACATCATATTTTATGTGATTTCATGCCCTAAACACCACTGAGTGGCAAAACAAAACCAAATGATGGCTGCTATATTTAGGGTGAAAAAGGAAAGCATACAAAAAAAAACCATACAAAAGTTGTAAGGATGGACAACATACCGCTAGCTAAGAAAACCCAATTTCTGGCAACATTTAGTGTCCACAAACCACTGACTGACACATATAGGCATATATTAGTCTCACATAGCCAGACCTATCTCCACAGCACTGCTGGGGAAAGTCTGGATTTAATGCACTTTCACTCCTGGATAGTGAAAAAAACTCTGTGGCCTGTTTGTATTTCCTTAAACCAATCACAATCATCCTGGGCGGCGCCCTGACGGTGCATCTGCAAAATATTGTGGAAAGGGAACCTGTTTTGGTGGAACACCTCCACGAAAATTATGTTATATTCTTTGTAGATCTTTACAACCATTCACTGAAAGAACAGCTCAGGCTTGCCTTATTACAAATCTTCAAAATGTGTCATTTTCAGCATGTAGGTTGATATCTCAGAGGTTGTTGTTTGTTTCCCGTAGCGAAGGGCAAAGGAAATTCTGCATATGGTAGCATCATTTGCAAACCCTCTATTGATCACACTTGTAGACAAATTGACCAGGCCATGCAATTGGCTGAGCAGCATGGCCACACTCAAACCACCTCTGAGCGCATGAGTATGAGTTTTTTTTAAAAAAGTAATTGAGTTTTTTTTGCATGAGTTTTTTTTAAAAAAGTAATTGAAGTGTACTGTATATAGTGATGGTCTCACTGAAAGATGGCCAGAGCAAGAAAGTAGGAGGATGAGTAGCTAAAACAGTCGGCAGACAGCCAGTGGATCTCGCAGGGTGTGGTGACTCTATATCCCAGAAAAGGCAAGACATTCCCGGGACAAACAAGCAAAGTGCTGGTTTGGCGGAGAGAGAGCAGACAGCAGAGTGTTCCAACATGGAGACAGGAGCCATATGTCAGCACAGTTCAACATGCAAAGGGTCTGTGAGGAAAAGTCTGCAAAGGCAAAGTCTCTCTCGCTCTCTCTGATTTCTGTCCATCTTCCTGCTTTCTCTGCTTGGTACTAGTAGCATTACATGTACCGCCCATCCCCCCTAAAACACACGCTCGCACTCTGCTCCCTCCTCCCTTCTACTCTGCAGAGAGACGTGCAGGTTGGAAGAGGAGGGCCAGGAGGATGAAGTGGCGTGGGAAGGGTTAAGTCCAAACAGATCCATCTGCTTCCTCGTCTGTCCTCCTGGCTGGCTGCTGGCCCCAGCCCAGCTTTTGCACAGCCTGCAGCCCGACGCAAAGCATAAACACATACACACAACTGGACTGCGCACATCAGAAACACACAATGCTGACAGGTTTGAGTGTGTTTTGGCCTTCAACAAGATACTCATGCCCTAAGCCAAAGACCTGGCCAATAAATTTAAATGAACATCTGAGAATGTCTTTAACATTTCACTACATTCATACTGAATAAACTATGGGCAAAAACACCTATTTTCCTCCATGGAAATACTTTGACAATTTCAAAAGGAAATGGATCACAACATATATCATATATTCACATATTTCAATCTCTATGTTTGCATGCACACTTTTCTTTGTAGCCCACATGTTCAGGCATCAGAATCTCGAAAGGATAAACGTATATTTTGAAGTATTTGGTCTAATGAAGGTGCCCGCTGTCTGTCTGTGAGCACGCCGTGAGGAACATTGACCACGAGAAAGCAGCCTGCTACTTGGACACAGACTGTAAACTACAGCACACATTTCCTTTCTAGCATCTAACGTCTCCTCATCAACGAGCATGAACACATATTTTGCATTTCACCTTGGCTTTCTGAACGAGCTAGCAAACAAACATCCCCTAGGGGAAGTGCATCCGCTAACTTCATCTTGCAAGATAAACAGCTAGTTGGCTGTAGCATTTTGCACAGCTTAACAACAGCCTGCAAATCTAACAGTTGCAATAACTGCAGGATTTGTTGTCTCTGATTATAATCACAATGAGAGTGCATGTAAACACTGAACGTCATACACTTCTAATTTACTACTCCTACTACTTCATGCAATTACGCCACAGTGAAAGCCAGAAAAAAAAAAAAACATCTACGATGCTACTGTGTCAATACTTGTCCCTAAAACATTAAAAAGTAAAGTGAGAAGTAGGGATGCACCAATTTTGTCAAACCAAGTACAAGTACAAGAACTTACATTTGGGTACTTGCCGATACCGAGCACCGATACAAGTACTAGGGTTGGATATTGTTTGTTTATTTTTTGGCACTTATGGCGGTGCCTAAACGATGTCTGAAAGAATTCTTTAAAAAGATATGCTACATGGTATCAAGTGTGATAAAACTCCCATATTATATACCACACTAAGGCCACATGGTGACATTTAAATGTATTTAAAATGTAACAACAACTTGCTATTGCTATGCTAGTGGTGAGCTAACTGTTAGCTGTGTCTTTAGCTGCTGACTTCTGCATGTACCGGTGTTGTTTAGCTTTAAGCATTTTAACCATGTTTAATCTAGCTGTTAGCTAACGGTAGGTCAACGTTACCTGCTTATGTTTTCCCTGAATCTTAAAATATCTCCACACTGCCTGAACTGCTGCTCCGCTGCCTCATGCTCTGCCTGCCCGTTCACTGACGAGAGGTGAATCACGTTACCGTGAAGTGGCATTGGTTGTGGTAGTATTGGAGTAGTTTTTTGAGTACGAGTACATGAGCACAGTATCGTGCATCCCTAGTGAGAAGGCGACTACAATATGAGAAATAAGCTTGACGGACAGAGCGAAAAAATATCTCTGCATATGAGCACTATTTCAGTTACGGGCCTTCAAATGAAATGTATATATACATGCCTGGACCCATCCATGCACTGTGCACAGCCGGACAGCTGCAGGGAATCAAAGGCAAGGGAATAAAGGGAGGGGACAACAGCGTGCACTGCTGTACACACCCTCATAAAAGAGTGTGTTGTCACTGAGAGGTGAGGCTGTCTGATGAAGGAACACCTGGGTAGGGAGAGGCCCAAACCTGCCGAACCCTCACAGTTATTCCGCCTTTGTATTTCAACAACACAACAAAGAGACATGCTTCTATACAGTATACTGTCGTGATTTTGCAACGGTGAAGTTAACACAGAAGGACTTGTTAGGCCGCTGATGTTGAGGTGTGTGTGTGTGAGTGAATGAGAGACAGAGAGAGACAGAGAGACAGAGAGGGGCGTGCAGGCTTACAGTATGTCAGACAACAAGGTCAGCCCATCCCGGGAGAGGTGTTGGCTTTCTAACAGAGTACAGCTACTTGAAACCAAGGTCACTGCTCTGTGGCTGTGAGAGGGACATGAGAGTCGGGCCAGACAGGGACAGCTTTGCCACATGGCCTACGTATAGGTTTCTTTTTTTGTGTTGTGCGAGCTGAATGAGTGTGTAACTGTGTGTTTGTATGTGCGCGCGTACGTGCCTTCAAATTGATGGAATTCAGATGGCTGGCAGAAAATAAATAAACAAATGAAATACCATATCCACGCCCATTTAGGGCAGAATTTCCTGAAACCAGATGCCTTTCTGACATAAACAAATCAGTCCATTATCGCTGCCATTATGGCGAGAAACTGTAGAGACGGGATCTTAGCTGCTCTCATTCAGCCTTTAATAGCCCTCTGCACGGTTTTGACTGCCTTCCTAGAAAAAGAGGCCTATTGACTAGCCTTGCACTCTCATACAGCAAAAGATTAGAGCAGAGTTTCCTGTAGAAACTCGACACGGTCAAACATATGGTTAAGTTTAGCAATTCAAACTAGCTGCTAATCCAGGCTGAGCTCTTACACACTCATGTGGAGACATATAGGACTATATAAGGTAGTATGTGTCCCTTTGTTATGTTTTTCTGCTGTCTTTAGTTTTGATCTTGGGTGGATAGGAGCATTAGCAAGGCAAAGAAGTGATGAGAAGCTCTTAACTTTATAAAAATAGATAACTTCGACTAAACACGACACTAGACTTCTACACAGTCACTTTTTTAGTTATATACTTTGCATGACATTACAAATACCAATGGAACAAATATCAATCTATTCTTAGTAAATAACTATGTTGACAGATCTGTGACAGTATTAGGGCTGGTATTATTAAAAAAGTTTCAATACTGATACCGGTACCGACACAAATACAGATACGTCACTCCGATACCGATTCCTGAAATATCCTTTTTTCAATACAAATTTAATAAAATCTATTTTAACATTTTTATTTTTACACCTATTCGATGCACACTGTAGTCAAGCCTCTCGAAAGAGGCCCCGTCTCTGTGCGTAACTAAAGTGTTTTTCCTGCATGCCTGTACAATGTGTAATGTTAGATGTTAGCCAATCACCAGCATTATTTGATCTTGGTATAAGAATGCTGCATACCTATTGGCTCAACGACGCTGATGCGATTTACTCCTTAGGTACTGAAATTTGGTATTGAATGACATGGCATTTTTCGATACTCAATAGTATCGAATAGGGAACAATTAATCAAAATTTTATTGAAATCGCAATATGGCCTACTGCAATTTTCAAATCGCAGGAAGTGCAATATTTGTTTAAAGTGAAATATGTGTCAAAATACCATTTAAAATTAAATATTGTGGTGCTGTAGAGATGACCTGGCCTACACATTATATTCTACAGACTTCAGAAAAAAAAAATTTGTTTGGTACAGAGCCTCGCAAAAATCACACCATGATCAGTTTAATACATTTTTCAATGAAAATGAGGATGATAATTCCCTTGAATATCACAAATCATATTGCAATTACAATATCAGTCAAAATAATCACAATTATATATTTTTTTCAAAATCGTTCATCCCTAGTATCGAAGCAATTCAATCGGTGCCGTAAAAGTATCGAAGTCCGGTACGCAGCCCTAGACAGTACGTGTCTTTGCTTGTGTGATTCTCGCCCATTGAGAGCTGGAAAACATGAGTAAGATTTGTACAGGATAAACACCCAATGTTTGTATTAGTGCGCAACATCCAAACGGGCTGGATGAGGGCTGTTGGATGAACAAACAAAACGTAACCGTGTCAGGTTTTGGTGGGGGGGGGGGGCTACTTCAATGTTATCTTATCCTCCCCCACCTTGGACAAGGGCCTAGCAGCTCTAAAATTAGCCGTCACATCTAAACACAGTCTTTGGTGTAGCAGCTACTCTTTGATGGGAACTTGGCTCATGGCTGACGCACTGAAAGCACACTCAAGCCCATCTCAAAATACAGAGACGAAGCCAAGATAGTATACAAATGCAAACTAGAGACACACAGTCCTTCACTGTCCCCATTTTTACACTGGAAGCATTTGGATGAAGTGACATTGAAGTCGCTCACTTCCAGCAGCAGCATGAACTTTATATTATAGATGACCAATATTATGTGTAGGGTTTGGAAATAACTTCTTTTTAAAAAAAAATCAATTTCAGTGCAATATTATCATAATGATATTATCAAATTGTGTGTTTTTTCACCAATATGAAAGGAGTTATTCCAAGCAAACATAATTTCAAAATAGGAAAATGGGGCACACCACATGGTAAAGCTGCACGATATGAGGAAAATATGCGATATTCAATAACAGATAATAAAGTATACTCAGTTCTGTCTTGCTGCTCTTTCAGTATACTGCGAAAATACAACAAACTGCTTGAATTAAAAAAAAAGAAAATTATTAATTATTTCCAAAATTCTTTTATTGAACTGAACACAAAAGGCACAATAAAAAAAGAATATTTACAATTTAAAGTGCAGTTTTCTACTAATACTTTCTTTTAACTAACTAAAAAAAGTCCCTGAGTGTGTTTTGCAATATGTCGTAGTCAAGTTGATATCGCGATGACGATGAAAATATGATATATTGTGCAGCCCTACCACACAGGTAGCCTAGTGGTGTGAGGCGTATACCAGATTACCACGACAATAATAAAAATGTATTATTAATACAATCCACATCTATCAACACAATCCATATCATTGTCTAAGTAATTTGCATGCTGTTGCCATATTATGATACTTTATATTGAATCATGTCATGATATTGACTTCAAATCACCGAATCTGTATTTTATTACTAATTTCAAGCAACTGAAACCTAGAGTGCCATGACAAGATTCTTCTGAAGATAAATTAATCATATGGGTGAATCACAGTGTAAAAAAAGAAATACCGAAAAAAGCTCCTGTACATATATAGAAGTGATGTTTAAGATTAATTAGAATTACATGAAACGAAGGGAGCAGAAATGACTCAACAGGGGGACTGTGACATGAAAAAGGCTACTTTTTTTAAAAATACAGGGTTCCAGTAGATGACGGTATAAGTAGACAGCAGAATACATGGCAATTCATAGACCACCAACATCATAAAGTAGCAGTGAGTCTAAATCAGTCTAACCATCAGGTACAGATCCTGTTTGAGCGTGCGTGTATTAACATGTACTTAAGCTTGTGGAAAACAGTGCCTGGAAAGCAACCATGACCTCCCAGCAAGAACAGGAAGAAAAAGAAATTCATGATGAAAGCAAACCAACATCCTGTGCCCATGGCTGTGCAGAGGTATTACTATATTTATCTATATTTGTTTACCCACATTATTTATATTTAGATAGCAGGAGGGTGAATTAAATGTATACAAATTTGTTGGCCATTCTTTTTCTTTGTAAACATTGCCAAAAGCTTTTGCAATAATAAATGGCTCTTATGACCCTTAAGGGCAATTTATACTTTCTGTGTGTGCGAGGTGCGGGTGACATAAATATCGTCATCATCCATGACCCGCGACCTGACCACAGACCCGTGTGGTCGGTGCGCGTGCGGCCTGAAAAAAGTGACCGCGCGCCCCGTACATGTAGCGAGCTCTGTTGTTTCTGTATGAGAGCGCTGTACAGACTCATAGAACTGGGGTTACATCCAGTAACTACTCTGTATGCATCGCTAGCTGGTTTGCCAAGAAGAAGAAGAAAGAAGAAGAAGAAGAAGACTATCATAACGCTTGTTTTGAAGAGAGGTTGTTACTCGTTACTCACATTTATATAATTTATCTTTAAAAGGAATATAAAGACCAATAACCGCCACCAACTGGAATAGAGTGTGGAGTGTAGATCGACGCCGACCCTGATAAGTATGAATAGAACCGCGGACGGACAATCCGGCTAGTATGTCAGGGGCTTTATACATATATGTGTTCCTTAACACAGCTATAAATAACCAAAATCCTAAAGAACAATAAACAAGAAAGAAATGCCCAACCATATTTACTGTGTGCAAATGCAGTATGAAGTACATTTACGCACGCACGCACGCAACTGTTACACAACACTGTTCCAAGAGATAAAAGCTCGACAACTTGTTGAATATGCTTCTACCATGATTATAGGCATGCTATTAGAATATCTTACAAATTTTGATTTGGACACATTAATTACTCGGGTCCTTCAATGAAAAAAGACTGAGAACCTCTGATTTACGGAATGTGGTGAATTGGAAACACAGCTGCTGCTTAACAGCAAGTGCTTTTGCCACTACTCAAGTCCTTTGTCATCTCTCAGCAGCAGCAAGAGCAAGACTCAACGCTGCATGATGTTGTACATAAATCTGCTGCTATTTATCTTTTTCACTCTCACGCCTATGAGTTACTTCTACTCACTCAAGAGTGCTAACTGGTCTGAACCTCCATTACACAGAGCACACTGGCCTCCCACTCCCACCCTAACAGTGGCAGACTGCCAGGTGGGGGGAGAGAGAGAGAGTGAGAGAGAGAGAGAGAGAGAGAGAGAGAGAGTGAGTGTGTGTGTGTGCGTGTGTGTGCGTGTGTGGTCGAACTGCACAGGACAATGGCACAAAAACACAGAATTAGGGAATACTAACAAACTTGTCGACCTTAAGAGATGTGACACAGAGCTCTAACTCTCCTCAAATTAACTCTAACCTTCTGTGTCACACTGCTTACGTACCCCAGCCAGACTATGACGATCCTACGATTATCCTGGCCGATTTGACAATATTATCCTGATAATCATCGAAATATGCTTAATAGCCTTAAAACGGCACTAAAACACACTTTACCTTACATTTTGCTTTGTTGTGACTTTGTACTCACAAAACATTACAACCTTTTTCTCCCAACATTAGGACTTTTTTCTCCCAACATTACAACTTTTTTCTTGAAACATCTCGAAAAAATCCAACTGGACACTGGAGTAAACTGCAGTCAATTTGTGAGGATATTTTCACGACTATCCCGATAATGGAAATTCACCACAATCAATTGTTTGTTATCGCGACCCACGATAAAATGGATTATTGTCCCACCCCTAGTGACCACCAGCAATGCATAGTACCGCATTTCCTTGCTTCCCATCGCCCTGAAACTGTACGACCTATGGCAGACCTCAAATTCCTCTGCCTAAGACGTGAGCTCCCTGCCATTCAGCTTGCTATTAGCGTATTTCTCCGCACTCCATGCCACAGTGCCTCGCCTGTTCCCTGCAAACAGACTCCTTCTATACGGCATCAGTGTGCAGCCTGCCTGAGGGGGAGGAGGAGGAGCAGCAGAGGGGAGGAAGAAGGGAAGGCTGGGAAAACAAAGCCTCTATAGTCGTCTCTCCAGCCGGGCCAGGCCGAGCCGCACTAGCGGGGGCGAGTTATGTAATGTGACTGGCAGGGCCCACTTCCCTGTTCAGAGCCGCTGCACACACTAATCCCCCACTGAGGAACAAGCCCTGCTTTGGAGGAAGAGGAGGAGATAGAAGGGGGGGCTGTGAGGGAACCAGTGGAGAAGGTGTGATTACAAGAATTTCAGCCTTTCATCTACACCAAATCGAACACACAGACACCTCCCCTCTCAGCTTCCCTGCTGAACGATAACAGTCAGGATGATATCAGCACTGCTGACGGCTTGCTACAGCACAGAAAGGAGACACCACTCTCACATAAAAACCCTGCGCATGACATGCAATAGTGACACACATTCAACGGCATATGTAACAGGTAAATAGAAGGTGGTTCACACAAGGCCTGAGTCCGTAACTGGAGTTCCACACACATGTAACTGCTAAACCAGGGGCGTAACGGTAAGTGCATTCGTACTGAACAGTTTTGGTACAGGATGTTCGGTTCAGTTCATTGGTCCGGTACGCACAAACACGTCAAAATAGTCTGTTTATGTTTACTACCGGGAGCTTTTACCCGGAATGTTTTGGTCGAGCAGCAGTGGTTGTTAGCTGTAGCATGCTAGTCCCCCCATCCATCTGCACATTCAAACCGTGACAAAGTAATAACTAATGCTACAGAGTGTTTTTCGGTGTAGTTATGTGACAGTACTCATTTGTAGAGAAATTTTTGCGTACCGTTACAGCCCTATAAACTACACATTTATGGTTGGTATATTTCCGGTGCAGACACTCTTGTCTGGCGTGGTTGGACCTCTTTATTCTGTCATGTTATAAAAACATAATGCTTATTATGCAACAGCTTCTGCCCTACAAGCTTGTTGAAACGTCTCTGCATTACAGCATAGAGGAATGCATGTGTGAAAGGGCTTCTAGTCACCACTAATGTCTACTACATTGGTACATTATTCACACTGTCATACCAAAGCAGATCATTGTCAAACCCACATGAAACCCAGATAGGGAGCAGGTAGACAGATATGAGGCATGAGTTTAATGAGGCTGAGAGGAAGCAGCACCAAAGACGGTCACATAGTGAAAGAGAAACGCAGAGAGCGAAGATAAGGACAAGTTGTTACCAGGCACCTCAGTCAGGTCTGCTAACCGTGGAGACCAGGTGGAGGATTTAAAGCAGTTAAAAATAAAAGTCTGATTCTGATTTACTTAGCTGCTTGCCTGGAAACCATGTGACTGGCATCACATGAGGAGAGGGAGGAGGAGAGTGGGTGTGTGTGTGTGTGTGTGTGTGTGTGTGTGTGTGTGTGTGTGTGTGTGTGTGTGTGTGTGCGCAGCCCCCAAAGGCACACACACACACACACACACACACAGTATGTACTCCACACCTGGCACCATAATAAGCATTGTGATCAGTTTCCTTGGTTTCCACTGACAGTAAACAGATATAGGCAGCTCCGAGAGGTAAACAGTAGCTGCTCTTTCTGATGCAAAGACACAAGAGAGGCAGGTGGGAGGAGGGTAAGAGAGTCAGAGACCGAGAGGGATAAGCCAATGTCACCGGTGTTGGTTAGGGCTTGGTTTAAATAAATAAAAAAAATAGATTTTTTATTTGCATGAGCCAATATTGATTCTTAAAATCCCAAGATCAATCTTTGCATTTGCATTTTCTCAGTAAACGATATGAGAAACATATCTAATTCAGGGGTCTCAAACTTATATTGGCTTGAGACCACGCCTGGTATTGTCATCTCACAGAGGAGAAAGCTCAATATTCTGAAAATGTACTTTTTTATTTCCATTACAACAAATAAAGCCGGCTCCACCGTCTCTGCTTGCTCTCTTCTTATCAAAAAACGGGGCAGTCGCCACCTTTACTTTATTTATTATTTTGCACCAAATATTTATTTTTTAATGGAGTGATTTTATTGAAATTGTATTTGAATGGGGTAGTTAAAATTGGTAGGAAACGACGAGAAAAAAATAATTTTGCGGGCCGGATCATATTATATTTTTTACATCAGGTCGTGGGCAGGAGGGAGGGGCCACCAGTTTGAGACCACTGATCTAATTGCTATTATATTAGAGGGAATGATCATTTTTGCATCATTATTCTCATTTTAATTGAAAAATATATTAAAATGATCATGCGAGGATCTGTACAAAACAAAGAGTTTTTCTTAAGTCTGTAGAATACAACTTGGAGGCCGGGACATCTCTGCAGCACCACAATACTTCATTCATAATGGTATTTTGGCACATATTTTGCTTTTAACAAATATTGCGCCCTGCTACAATTTCATATTGCACTAGTCCATATTGCGATTTCGATAAAATTCAGATTAATTGTGCAACCCTAGTAAATGTGTGCACATCTATGCTAAATGTTAAAAGCAGTGGTTACTTGTAAGTGGTTCAATTATTGCTGCATGGTGTGCAAAAATGTCTAATTTATGGAAATTGAGTTATTACAATGTGCACAAAAAGGTTATTTCAAGTTAAAAAGTAACGTAGATGATAGCTGGTTATATTAGAAAGTCATTGAGCAGTGTATGGACTGTAGCTAACGCTAGCTAGCCAGCTGTCTGGAGATATCAGGCTGATGTCAGCGCAAACAGTGCAGTTGAATTAGTAAGCAGGTTTTTAGTTTCTGCCATGTCTGTGCTCAAAGTGTTAATTAAAGTGGATGCAAAATATGCAAATGCATGCATGATAATGCCCTTGCAATTGGTGCAGGTCTTTCATTATTCTTGCTCAATTGTTCAGCACATGTAGGCCTACAAAAATATATATGTGTCATGTTTTAGTCATGTTGCAAAGAAAATATATCCTTGGTCCACATTTTTACAACCGGGAAATGCACCTATAATGTGCCCTTTACACAATTTTATATTCAAAGAAACAACAGTATTCCTCACTTGTTAAATGTATAAGACATTTAAGTTCCCAGGATAAATTCTGTAAAGTGCTTTATGCAACATTGGTACTTATCTGAACTGAATCATTAAGAAATGAGGCAAAAATGAATCAAATCAAATCAGGACTTTGTGAATTGAAATCTAATCAGGAGATCAGCGCAGATATCCAGCTCTACTGAATAACAACAATAGAGTGTAATGTTGAATACTCTCAATGAGGGATTAATAAAGTGCTTCTTGTTGGTGTCGAGGGCATGGGCAGTACAGGCACTGATCACTAGGCCACTCATGTTTTGTAATGACACATATTCAATGGTTTTGTGATTCCCGGGCAGAACGCCAGATTTGTTTCCTGTCACATTTCTCCAAAATTTCTCTCCCAATGTGATTTGGCATGTTTTTGATGATAGCCTGTCTGTGACAGAGTAGGTATTCGTAATTTCGCGATATCTCTACTTAAAGCGGCCACAGACAACTTTTCTGCTTTAAATTATCATTATGAAATAAATGTTGATTGCACAATATAATTGCTATAGACCAATGACACCATCTGCCTTTAGATTGGTTCCCTATTTAGCCGTCGCTTTCACTGTCTGCCACTGGATATGTTCTACCGGCAAAATGAAGTCTCTCTTTACGGCACAAGCTCCGGTACTCGAGAGAGTTCATAGACTGTATAAACAGAGATTACTTTGGCATTCTTTCTACAAGACCAGAAAAACCTGCCTACTTATTAATTCTACCAGGTGTTTTACACTGCCTTTATTGTAGCACTGAGATCAGGGTTTCAAGTTTATGTGGTTGTTTATGCTTTGTACAGTAGTAGGCTGCTAGCAATAGCCTGTTGCTAACAGCTAACACCAACACACAAGAAAACCAAAACCAGCCAGAAACAAATGTTTGTTACTGGCTGATCCAGGTTCCTTATAGTACCTGCGGTTAAGTATGTATTCATGTCAGGTATTCTTCATGTCAGAGTTCTACAGCAGAGATTGTCAATAATAATGTTACCTGCTGCTGTTGCTGCTGCTGCAGAGTGTTACACTTTTAGCACCACTGCTACCACAGCAGCCCTGCTACTGTTCAAAGAAGCAACAAACAACCATCACCAGACTCCTCAGCAGCAGCAGCAGCAGGCGGTATATTATCAGCAGCTCCCGGTTTGTTTCTCATTGTATGAAATAATCAAACATGTATGTTTGTTGCTGGCTGCTAGCACGAGCCTTGTCGCTAGCCTTATTGCTAACACTAGCTACATGCTAACGGACAGATCGGCAGACATTAAACATCTCTGATATATTGTCTGCTTGATAATCCAAAAAAAGAACATGGTTTCTTGTGGTGGAAATGTGTATGAGTAGACATCCTTCTTTCTTCTCTCTTACTTCCAAAGTGGTGGTGATCGTTTTTTAGAAACAAATGCAGTGTGTCCTGTGTAACAATAACACCACTTTATTCTTGCTAGGGACGGTAAAAAGGACAGTTGCTAGGGACAGTAAAAAAAGCAAAAAATGTAAAAGTTATCTGTAGCTGCTTTAAAATTGAAATATATGCTATTTTTTTTAAGACTGACGTGCTTCTGCAGTGAATGCAATCCATGATTGCAACCTTCAGGTAAAAAGCTCGGCAGCGTGTTTGTTGACAGAAATTTGAACAACTATGTCCTTCATTAAGGTGTGGCTTGTATACAATGCCAGCAGTTTGATCGGTGTGGAACTTTGCTTGTGCGGCAGTGACACTAGTTTTGGTGGTCATGCACTCATCACATAGAATCTTACATAATCGGGGCTTTCAAACCAGAACTTTCAGCTACAGTCACATTAGCCAACGGGAAGATTTATTTGTGCGTGTGCAATGCATGTGTGAGTGAGTGAGACAGAGTGAGAGAGAGGGTAATGGAGGGCTTTTGTTGGACACATGCTAGTTCTGCACTACAGAAGCTGTGACCTACTTTTCACAGTGTCACACACACACACACACACACACACACACACACACACACACACACACACACACACACACACACACACACAC
>JAOVVB010040304.1:0-29990 GCA_028570985.1 Heterobranchus longifilis
CATATGAACACCACTTTTATGATTTTAGAAGCGTAAATGCAATCGCCAGAAGTAAAAAGCTAACGTTATGCTATCAATGAACTACACCAATGGTCGCATTTCGCAGCTAAGGTGCAGAAATGCTAACTCATTTCCACGTTTTAGAACTACAAACTTATGTGCCCTATACCAGAATGGTATAAACTCATGCAGCCAGACACTCTCCAGCGATGACACAGCGCTGTGGAGATTTCTCTCATTGTCAAAGCCAGCACAAACTAATATGATGATACTCCTCACTTTAATTTCCTGTCAAATAGAAATTGGCAGATTATAATTAACATACCTAAAGTTAGGCATTAGTTCACAGGGCAAAGCAAAAAGAACAAAATCAACCTCACAGAGCTCATGGTTATTACACTGAGAGGTTATTAACATCCAGATCTTTGAGTCTAAAGTTTGAAATATAATTTTCTGGATTGATCGTATTATAAATATCACCACACAAATGTCTCAAATGTATTTTTAACCTTATGAATACATTTTGACTGATAAATGTCGTCATTGTATAGTTTCAGTATCAAGTTAAATATCTGGTATGTTTTTTTGACCACAAATTCAATATATGCAGCATTTGGAAGAATTTAACTTCTTTTCATCTGTGCCACAAAGAATCCCAACATCTTGAAGAAATTAGGAGATTTCAGCACCAGCCATATAAAATAGGCTTTCCCTTTTATTCTTTATGACACAATACATAATTTGGGGCGCTTTGGCCGGGAGGAATATCTCCTCCTCTCATTGCATTGACAAACTGCTCTTAAATAGAGCTGGGAGCCCAAGTGAAACCAGATTGTTCAGGGAGATAGAGGAAGCAGAAGATAACAGGCGGTAAATCAGATGCTGTTGGGAGACAAAGGTTTGCAGCCAGAGATTCACATATAGAGCAGGAGCAACACCTTCCTGCGGTAGCAACTACCAGGAAAGTTATAGCTTCTGTAAAAATCAGTATAACGTTGTGCTGACGTTTTCATTGCACCCACATATACTACTTTCAGGATAAGTTTCTGGATGTAAGCTGCAGTGTTCAGCGATGAGCTGAATGCTAACGGTTGCATACTAACATGCTCGCAATGACAATGTTAACATGCTGATGTTCAGCAGCAGGTATTATAGTTATTATTGTAGTTTGACAGGTTAGCATGCTAACATTGGATAATTACAGCTGAGGCTGATGGGAATGCAAGTAGGCTAACACTTTATACCCCCTTCTCCTATTTAGCATTTATAAGCAGTATATAAACATTTATAATAATAACACACGAAAAGAAAAGTGTAACTGGAATGTCATTAGTTTTCCAGATGTTTGGTCAAAAAACAAAGTAATCAACAAAATTGTAATTTTTAACTAATGTTGGGACTAGAAGAGGTTAAAGAATAATCAAGGTGATTACAATTTCATTTCAATCCAAATTAAAAGTCAAGTGATCATCAAAGTAATCAGGTTACGTCATCTGGGAACAACAAATCTGTACAAAATCTAATGCAAATCCAAGTGGTAGATATTTCCCTGAATAAGTGAAAAAAATTTGACCTGCTGGTGGAACTAGATGAAAAGTCACATGAAGTCATTAGGATTCATCCTCTGGTCACCATGAACGTCTGCACAAAATATCACGACAATCCTTCCAATGTTTGTTGAGATATTCAGTCTGGAACAAAGAGCTACACCGTTAGCATGGCTAATAAAAAGGACTGTCGAAATTTTACCAAATGAAATTATAGTCGTCATTTCTCCAGCGACTGAAGACAAATGCCTCACCAAATCAGGCTGCGGAGTTGATATAACATGGACGGGAGGACTCCGAACTTTAAAGCAAGAATGCAGAAAGAATAACAACAGATTTCGGCCAGTAGCTGATGATGGAGCCCTGAGTGCGATTGCCTGTCGATTGAGCTGCAGATGAATGAGCTGGCTGGCTTTGATGCTGCGGCAGGTCACATGCCTGCTGTCCCTGTGTATGTGTATGTACGTGTGAGGTAATGGGGAGTGAGATAGTGAGAAATACTGGGATTACTGGAAGGTCGGGAGCTGTCAGATGAGATGGATGCAAGACTTCTCCGTAGGCGCTCAAATCGCACACACATATACACACTCGGAGGTGGAGGGGTTTGAGTGCCGAGGCGCCAATGCATCACCCACGATGCACAGACACACACATGTTTAGATGTAAATGCACACTTGCTCACAATAAAACAGATGTGTGCATACAAACGTGCATGCCCACACACACACACACACACACACACACACACGCACACACACACACACACACAAACTTCTGCCATGCAGTCAAACTGCATACATCCGACTGGGCTGCGCTCCAATCAGCAGGATTAATGAAGAGGTATCACATTTTACAGTAACGCAGCGTATGGGGCTCTGGGGAACAAATGGCTGGAGTCTGCAATTTCTCAAGTCTGTCTTCAATAATGTAATCGACTTTTAGGTTATGAGATAGCATGGTTAAGGCAATTTGCAGAACTTTGTGGCACGGTTGAGTTATGTTCTTTAACAAGACCATCACATGCAATCTGCTACTTTCCACAGACTGTAGCCCCTCATGAGTACCTACTGTGTAAATACTGTACTGTTGAGAAGAAGCATGGCGGTGTAATATGTCAGGAGGTATTCGGTGAAGGAATCCATGATCCTCTAAGAGGTTTTGTGAAAAGAATTAATAACCTTAAAAAGTGTTGAATTTGGTGAAACTGAGATAACCTTGAAAAACTAAAACAAGACTGAAATAGCCCCAAAATTGCTGCCCACTAACTATCAGCTTCAATGATGAAATGTCAAAGAAATATTGACCACAGACACCATTTCAGCTCAAGGCATGTTCTGCAGTAAATCTCATGTTTAGATGAGGTTAAAAACAATATTTTAGGTTTGTTTGACAACAATCATGCCCGCATTCAAAGCCTGATTTTGGGAAACGAGACTTTGGTTTGATGGAAACTGAGGTCAGTTACCAGCAGCACTCAAGAAGTTAATGGCAAACGTTTGAGCTGTTTATCTCCTGAAGTTTTGACTTAAATAGTTGTTCTCAGTCTCATTCAGTGGTTCTGTCAAGGGCACAGGCTGCTGTCATTCTGAGAGGTTAAAAAACGCTGGCTGATCCAAGTGCAGCTGGTGAGGTGGTGGCATGCTTGGCAGAGTGCAGGGCGATAACAGCGTACGTGCTTGGTGTGAGGTGACACAGTCTTGTTCCAATACTCGGGGGCTCTGGACCCTCCCCAGGGAGACTTGTTTCGCCTCCATTTGTCTCTCCGAGTGTCAAATGCCAAACCGCTGAGGGAATAACCCGACTTGTTGCAGGCGAGGGGAGAAAGATATCAGCGGAGAGTACAGTAGATGAGTGTTAGTGTAGCAGGTTTGAATTGATAAAGGCCTGATAAACGCTGGAGTGAGTGCATGATACGTTAAGAGTCAGCCGACTAATCCTTCGTTATCAGAGTGTTTGGTCTTGGGTCGGGGCGGGATGAAAGCAGCAAAGCTCTGGGGTGTGTGAGCAAACTCAGACAGAGTTATGTGTAAACGTGCATGTGATTTGTGCAGTCTGGGGTCTACGGTGTGTCTGATAACACGTTAAAACAAAGGTCACACTATGAAGGCCCAATCAGTGACCCGCTGATAGTGTGAGGGAAGCAAATCTGAGCGATATCACAACCTGAGGTCAAGAAAGGGATCAGAAATCTGAATATCTGGAGGATTCAGAGTACTCTCAAGTGTGATAGCTGATTGTTGCACTGATGAAAAACGGTGGACATATCGGAACAAGACTGAGCGGGCATTCAGACCAAAAACAGCACTGTGTTAAAACAATGCAAAGGCCTTGATATCGCTGGGGGTGTGTTGAGTAACAGATCTGTAAATTTGAAGGTTTCTCAGATGCCAAAACACTGCACAACAGTTTATAATACTCTGGAAAGTTATCACGCCTGCAATTATTTTATCTTTCGGCGCAATGATCCACAGGTAAACAGTAGAAATACAGTGTTCTTGTTACAAATGTATCTACTAAGAATGTTCCCAACTGTGTGTTTTTGTGAATGAGCACTAAACACAAAGTACAGCTGAGGCTGATGGGAATGTATACTATAGTAGTCTTGAACAATTTTCAGAGCATTTAACAAATTTAAATTTTAACCTGATGATGACGCTAGATAAAGAGTTACCAGTTGGTGATTATGGGATCACCAAATGTATTATTTATTACACAGCTTTGCTGAATACTCGATTCTGATTGGTCAATTACGGAATTTGACGGTCTGTTATTTCTGCATGGCAGACCGCTTCTATAGACGCAGTTCTAATCATAAACTCTGAAGGACCATTTTTAAATTTTAAATAAAAACCCTTTTTAAATCAATATTTTGTGTCAAATTATTGAGTGGGATAATGTAGAGCGAACTTGGGTCATTATTGCGAATTGAAACCTGACAGGGTGATGCAGGACGCTCGCTCTACATTATCCATTGTTCATCTTGTGGGAGACATGAACGTGAGAAACAAATTTCATGGCAATCCATCCACTAGTTTTTGAGACTTTTCACAAAAAACTAAACAAATTGTCAACCTCATGGTAGTGCTAGAGAAAAAGTCCAGGGATCGACATGTCATTATTATCTGCACAATAGTTGTTGAGGTATTTCAGTCTGAACCAAAGCGGTCGACCAGCATTTCCATCCCCAAACACACTCCACTGGCATGGCCAAAAACACGGAGAGACCGCCATTCTCTCACTGATAAAATAATTTATTTGTCCAAATAAAACATGAAATGTATCAATAATTCTGATAACCAACAAATGAAAACATGGTATGTTTTTGTGATGTTTAAATGAAACTATTTTACACAACATTTTGAAAAACATTCTCACAGTGTGAGATAAAGTTGTCACTCCGGAGAGAGGAAATACATTTATATGCAAAGGAAGTCCTTGAAAATGGCATTGTTTTATTTGGCGATGAAGGTGTAGGTGATGAATACAGTTGATGTGCAGGAGGCAGCTCTGTGGCTCCAGAAATAGCTAAAGCCTAAAACCAGCATGATTTCAAAAACAATGCACCGCACACTGGACTCCATCAGACTTCCCCTGGCTGATATTGTGAGCCTTTTAAATGACGTCCGGTGGACAGAAAAGAGCGGTGAAGTCAAGCGAGAGCTACACGGCCCACAGGAAGATATTGACTTAAGGGACCAAAAGAAAACACCCAAACAAGCAGGCAGGAGAGTTGGTAAACAGGAAAATACACACAGGAAGGCACCTGGTTCAAGTGCGCGCTGCCTTCAGGGACCCGGGACACACTCCGGCCCATGCTGTGTTGTTTCCTATTGACAGAGTGCTTCCTTACTTTCGGATATCCTGCGTGTGTGTGTGAGTCAGTGAATCTATCATTGTGTCAGCTTGTTTATTCAACAATATCTATAATTGGTATCATTAATTGCACTTTGGAATTTGCGGCGTTTTAATTCCGTAGGATGTTACTGTATGTGGAGGAATGCCATTGTGCTCGCTAATCTCCGTGGATGACCAAGTGATCAGACACAAACACATGAGCTCCCGGAGCCCTCGCAGACATTACGTGACTCAATTCCTGCAGCTTGATTAGAAGTGGATATTCTTTTCCACAAATCCCTAATCATGGATAAGTTTTAAGTAAATTAGGGACAGCAGGTTGGAAGCAAATGAGGAAAAATCTAATGAGAAATCATTGGAAGCATTTGCTGACTGCGAGGTTAATGAGCCACAGTTCTGCATGAAGTGGCTATAATCAATATATATGTAAAATAACAATGGATTAAATGACTGCTCACATCAACATCATTTTCGCCCCAGCAGGCAGACGTTTTCAGCCAAAAACCTCTATAAACTCATTGTACAGGACCTGCCCGTCGGCAAACAGTAAAGAGACAAAGTTAGTGAACATATGGAGCATTTAGCAGCTAAAGAGGCGGATATTTCCCTCAGCAGTTAGAGAGAGACCAACAAGACAAAAGGTCTACAAACCATTATTTTCATTATCTACTAATCTGCCGATTATTTTCTCCATTAATCAATTAATCGTTTTGTCTATAAAATGTCAGAAAATACTGAAAAATGTCCATCCCGGAACTCGCATCTAATCGCGTCTTTATATGTAATTCATTCACGTGAATTAATTTATTTGCATCCGGTGTGTGCACGACATAATACACATTTGCCAATTAGTCTGGTGATGCCAGGCTAATGAAAACTTACTTTGCGATTACTTCATAGTTCACGATTATTTTTCTGTCAATCGACTAATCGCTGCAGCTCTACGTGACGCTAAAAATCAGTTATTGCAGGTTTAAATTTATATACTGCAAGTTAATGTAGAGCATGAAATACAAACTAAACAGGAAACCAGCGATTTTCAAGTTTCCCATATGGCTGCAGAAACAATGAGAGTATATCAAGAGCTTTGGTTCGACTTACGACTTAAAGTATTGCACTGCTCGTGTCCGCACATTCAGGAGCTCATAATAGGCTTGTGAAGGGATTAGCGTGGTGCCTTAACTTGACCTCCTAACCCTTCAGAGTAAGGCCTCTGCACTACTGCGGACAGACAGCAGCCGAAGAAAAAAAACGGCAGCCACCTCTCAGTTGCAGGGGCTTTTTGCCTTGTCCCCACAAATTCCTCTTCCCCTCTGACACTTGTAAACTGCTCCACCATACCAGGCTCTGACCCCCATTACAAAGGGAGGACTGCATGTCAAACTTGGCCAGTCAAGCTGGCCCATTATATGCAATGGTTGGGGGTTAAGCTCCGACAAATAGTGAAACAGAGCTGAGGCTGCTGTCACAGGGAGCTTTAAGCCCATGAGCCGCTATTTTGATGCAGATACGGCATATTTAGAAAGCAGGGGAAGACTTGAAGAGGAAAAACATAGTAAATCCTTTTTTTTTTTGCTTGTTAGAAAGAATGTAAAATCTCATTATTGTCCTCCATGGAAACTGCCATGTTACAAGAAAAAGATAATGGGGAAACTTGCAGACAAACTTGCAGAAAAAGCCACAACACCTCAGAGTAAGGATGCAATCTTAATATCACGGATGAGTCATTGTTTTATAGTCAAAGAAAACACTTCTGTTATTTGTTCCGGAATAAAATAGAGACAGAAAAGAACAAAATATTCATGTGTTGAATGTTTAATGTGAATGTGAATGCTACAAATCATTCCACCATCCAAACGTCTGATACTGGATGACATATACTGCACACTATTAAAAGGACTACAATGAAAAAGAACGCTTTTAGTTGGCTAAACGTATCACTTCAGCCGGAGAGAACAATGCAATTTATGTGAAATCCAGCTTGAGGCTGTGACTTTAAAACCTCTCTTGGAAGGAGAATAAAAACAAACGATGAGACCCTGCTGCAACCCTGTCATGCGCAGGACTTTTATGGGTGTCAGCAGTGACCAATGGAAAAATGGAGCTGCTGCAGTCGGCACGCACACGCTGACCTCAGTCAACATATCATCCTGTCTGCCTGTTAGCTCAAACACCTTCTTCTCCCAGCTCTGATGACAAATGCTATTTATAGCACATTTCAGCTGTGTTATTACTGAGCTATACCTTTCACTGTACCCTTATCTACAATTTAAAGTGATTAAACCAGCCCCCATTTCCAGGCTCTATCACGGTGAGCAAATGTTATTTTAGCCTTTAAAAACTGCCAACCTCTGACAGTCTGACAAACCAAGCATATCATTGAATACATCATTGAAAGAGAAAGAACAGCGAAAGCATTGTGGTCATGATACAGTTCATTGATGCTGCAGGATTTCAGAGGTGAAAAATAGGCAGTTATAATGGTGCATTGAGCCATTGTTGTACAGGCTGCAACAGAGACAATGTGCTTTTGATTAAACTGACTTTGCATGGTGGACAGCAAATCCCCCACAGTACATACAGTATGTGTGTATTAACACTCGGTTTGGCAATATGTAATGTTGTGTTCAAGCACACAAAGGACTGTATTACATATTTAATAAGTGATATGATACGGTTCTGTTAACTTTGGTTTTGTTAACTTAAGTTCAAGAAATTTCAATCGTACTGGTTATTGGCGTCCATGTGGATCACGTGTCGTAAGTAGCAACGCCCAGTGAGAAGAGCTAAATGCTCACGTCAGCATGCTATAAGATGACGTTTACAGGTATAATGTTTACCATCTTAGTTTTTAGAATGCTATCATTTGCTAAATTGCAGCATTTGCTAAAGTACAGCTGAGAAAAATGCAAATGTGATTAGTTTTGCAGGTGTATTGTCTTTAACCAAAGTATTGGGCAAATTAAAATTGTGATGTGATGATGGTGCTAAATCACTAAAGTTATTACAATTCATCCTGAGGAGTACGTGAACGTCTGAATCAAGTTTCATGACATAGTTCGCCCAGTAGTGCCCCATGTAGGCTGAGTCCTTGCAGCGGCCCGGGTTCGAATCTGACCTTTGCTGCATGCCATCTCCTCTCGCCCATGACATTTCGCTCAGTGTGAAACTGCTTGTGGTGCTAGAGGAAAAGCAGGGAATGACCAAAGTCAGTAGGATTCATCCTCTGAGGATCATGCATGTCTGTACAAAACTTCATGGCAAATGTTGTTGAGGTATTTCAGTCTGGAATAAATTTGCGGACCAACTGAAATTGCCATCCCTGAAGGTATGACGCTAAAAACAGAGAAAACCTTAATCAAATAGGTGTGACAGCAATTTCTTTTTATTAGTAGTAGTTATAGTATTTATATTATAGTCTGCATTAGTTGCAAATTTTACTCAGAATGCAAAAGTAGTCATTTCTAAAGTGAAAGCATGAACATGAATACATCTAGAGGTGCTGTTGGATCCAGATCTCATTTACTACAATACTACAAAGTACTAAATCATGGAGTCTGTTTATGGTTAGTCTTTTATATTTGAGTATTTGAGCCTCATCTACACAGTCATTCTTTCTAAATTAAAGCGAAACAACAACTGTAACGGAACAAAATGGTCAAACCAGGTGACCAGTGAAGAGCAGCTCTCTGTGGATCCATAACCTCAGTTCTGTCAGTTGATTCATTATCTCAACCTGTAGTCTCTAAGAGTGAAGCACAAATAAGCAGGATGCCTTGGCTAAACAAAAGCATGGTGCTCATAAATCTACCAGAGGCCCCTCAGAGATCCTCGAGGCCATCGCTGCAGCACAGCAGTGTGGTACCTATACTGGGTCTGGGGTCATTGAGGAAAGGGAAAGGCATGACACACTGTAACAGCAGGGAATCTGAAATCCTGCTGAGCTGTTACAACCCATCATGAAGAATTTCCTGATTGTATGTCTAACCTTTCAGCAATTTTGGCGACGGCCTGCAGAGCGTAACATGCTTTTTGCCCGGGGAGTGCATGTTTGCCGTGTTACAGACAGTTCAAAGTGAAGGAACGATATGTTCTCATTGAAAGCAATAAACATTTTATTTTGAATAGCCCATGATCTGTCTTATATATGTAGTAAAAAAAGACATATTTCTGTCTGGCACTGTTTCCAGGTAATAGCCTTGTCCTGAGCTTTGCAGAGCTGTTAAAGAGAGGCTTATGTGTCTATTAGGACTCGTAACATAAACCGGTTCCAGATACACAGAACACACAGGTGTCTGTGGAGCTGTTACAGCCACTTAAACCCTATTGAAACGTTTTATACGGCCTAGTCTCATGAAATGGCGTATGAATAACGCGGCAATTTGTGTTTGTGTCATTTTGTGTGGTATCGTTTCGTGTGGTGTTATTTTATGCCATGTATTCGTACAGGGCTGCAAACTCATCCGCGTCAATATTACACGCTCAACTACTCCAGAAGTGAGGAAATGTAATTATAAAGAGAGAGTTTTTTAGGGTGGGTAGGTCCATCAAACAGGACCGGTGTTCGTGTCCCGTGTGAAACGAGTTATGTTAACTAAACCATTGATTTTGGTTATTGATTACGTAACTTGTGTAACTTACGAAATTTATGTACATAAGTTAATTCAACCATCTTTATTTTAACCCAAACCACTGTACTTACCACCTAGTTTTATTGCCTAAACTGCAACCGTAGTGAAGTGTCATAGTTTGGCGTGTAAAAGTGACGAGTTGTGAATGTCAACGGGGCATAAAATGACAAGCGAAAGGCTTGAAATGCGTTACATGACACGCAACATACAGCGAAAAGTGCTATCTATATGTTTTCCCATGAGATCATGTTGTTTTATACAATGGTGAAGAGGCCCACAGTTAAACGTAATGGGTCCTGTCCATGTTGTCATATTGAATAAATCTTTTGACAGATTTAAGTAATGATTGCTTCACATTACTTCAATAGAGTCTTTTTTTACTGAACTTTGTTTTTCTAAGTTCCACTGGGACAAAGTAGATCAGTAACAGAGATGATCAGATGTGCAGTAGTAGCTTTTATGCCTAAAAGATAAAATACTAGCTGTGATGCAAGGCTTAGGAAAGGTGCCATCAAATATCAAAGACAAATCCAGTTGGGTATCATCTGGCTCTCATCGTCACAGATGCTCATACTGACGGTCAAAGCAGAGAGCTGTACAGCTCTGTTTGAGGCACAGGTGAGACCTCTGATACAACCCGTTGGTTTTATGTGTTTGATAGTTTATCAGCAGCCATTCAAACAGGCTCCTCTCCCCCAGAGTGTCTGTCCCATAGACTGTATATAAAGAATGGACATAGCAGCCTATTGCTAAAATGGCAGGCCTGGCCTTTTCTCATCAACTTGTATGCAACCGGGAGGCTTTTTTCAACGACTGGTGTCGCCCACTGCTGGATTTTAGAAATGATGCCAGTTTAAGGCACCTCCGCATTGGCTTCACTTTTCAGACCCGGAAACACTGTCCATTATTGTTACTGTCTATGGTCTGTCCACATGTCTCCAATCTCCATCAAATGCAGCAGCCACCCATTGGCATTTGTTTTTCAGCCATCGTGCATATCTCTCACAGTATTGCTTGTCTCAGTTGGAGATTGAATGTTTGTGTTGGCAAACTTTACCAACACATATGTTTCTGGTGTTAATCAACAACCGCAATCAATCACCTCTGCAACAACCTCTTGACCTTTGCCTCCGCAGCTCAGTCAAAACAAGGACGACAACAACAACACCACAATGGAGCTTAAAAGTATATTAAGTCTACAGGTGCTCAATATCAATGATGAAAAGCTCATTTTCATTGAACAATGGCTGCATTCTTGGCCGTCCTTGGGGATGTGGAGACGATGTCCAGGTTGACATTCTTCACCGTTTCCTCGACGCATGCTGCGCTACCTTGAGGGCCTTGAGGAGCCCGCATATTTTCCAAGCAGCACATCCTCAACAGTGATGGAGCTGAGATTCCAGCGGCTTATAGGCAGCAGGTGTGAGGCCAAGGCGGACTTTCCAAGGATGTTAAGTCAATGGAAGACTCATTAATGTCCTTCCCCTGCCTCTGCAAACAAAAGGACAGGAATGCAGGAGGATGCCTGTCGACACGCCGCAGATGGAGGAGATAGGGTCGTCTGAATAGGATCCTGATCACTGGTCAAAGATAGTTTACACTCTGGGGGTTCGCTGGGACTTTTTCAGCTGGGCTCTAATACAAATAAAAACTGAAAACACCCCTCTACAGGGCTTTAGGGATTCAATGTTTGTCCCAAACATAATACAATCATTTAAAGCCATCCGGTCCTAACTGTTTCTCAATTTGACTTTGTGGTGAAAAAATGAAATCCATGAAAAGGATTGAAGAAGGATGTATTTGTTTATAAATTGGTTAAACTTCAAGAGAAGAAAGGGCAGTCAGCAGAAAAGGGAACATCTACCACTTTCTGTCTGCCGTCTGACTCTAACCACATTTTAAATATCGCCATGGTGATTGCTGGAGATGGGCTTGAGAGCTGAAATTGCACATAATTGCTCTGTCTCAGCTTGAGTGAATTTTCAGAGGGCTTAAAGTGCAGAGAACAAACAACAAAGCTCTTAAACAGCAACAGGGACAGAAAAAGAACCATTTTGGCCAGCAACACAGAAGTCCTTAAAATATCATTTGATTTATGATTTTATTTGTCTTTATAAGACACAAGATTGTTGATCTGCTAGACTGTAAATGAAGACTAAACAAATATAGCTGTTTTTTTTTTTTATCAGATGCAAGGTTTAACAGGAAGGACAATTTAACGAAATGACTTTTTCTATATTGGACAAACATATAGACTGATGCTCAATATTTATTTTGGGGAGACTGCACTGTTTAATGTGTTAGTTCATATAAGATAAGATGATGAACATTAATGATTCATTAGCTCAATTTAACAGTCATACAATATCAAAATGAAATGTTGCTTTAAAGGTATGGGAGTCAGTGATACAGTAGTCTGGCGGGCTTAGCAAACAGTGCTGGGATAAAGCTTTACTTCCTGTCCGCACAGGAAGTCTGTGTTCCCATTCCCAAAGTCCCTTCGCTATGGGGAAACACGCTGAAAATGACAAGTTTTGAAGATTTGGATCATGTAATAAGGCAGGCCTGCTCTGCTCTTCCAGTGAATGATTGTAAAGATCTACAAAGAATATGTTTACAACATTTTTGTAGAGGTGTTTCACCGAAATGGGTTGCCTTACGACATTATTTTGCAGATGCAACGTCGGGGCGTGGCGCCGCCCAGGACGATTGTGTTTGGTTTAAGGAAATACAAACAGGACAAAGAGTTTTTTTCACTCTCCAGGAGTGAAAGCGCATTCAATTCAGACTTTCCCCCAGCAGCGCTGTGGAGATGAGTCTGGCTACGTGAGACTAGTGATAAAGTGATCTCTATGAACATATAAATGCAATGGGACAAGATTTCAGAAGCATTCTTGTTTCTGTTTTGTATTGACCAATCACGTTTGAGCATGCTTTGGTTGCATGCAGGTTAAGAGTCCATGTGGAGAACAAAAGTGGCAGAACGCATTGGCTGAAATGCACTCTCAGAACCCATCCCAACTAACTAGATGTAGGCCTAGTTGCCAAAACTCATCCAGACCATACTCACTGAGGTATCAGATCAGGAAACTGTCATATGAGTCATGTTTGGAATGATCAGAAGGACTTGTTGAAACACGGCTACACCTGCTTGTCAAATTAATTCTACCAGAACACTTCACTGTCCTTATTTCTGTCTGTTCTAAAAAATGACTGTAGACGGAAATGATAGCATAAGAAAGGCCAACTAAATTGCTTTTGATAACAAACTGCTGGCTGAGTAGCTGATCAGTAGTCTAGCTGTACCAGTGTCAGTGAATGATTAGCTTAGTCTTGGTAATAGAGTCATTTCTGTGTATGTAAGCAAGCAAAATGAAATTATCTGCAAGCTCTCCACTCACTTGCTAATTTATTTTATGCTTGCTATTACAAGACACAATAATAAACACTGCAAACAAATGAACAGATCCATTTCAGCAGTGTTGTCTACAGTATTTCTGCAGCCACTGTTTGAGAACAAACATCAGCCTTTAGACTGGTCACCATGGCCACTGGAGAGGCCTCAGCTGGCTTGTCAAGGTGTTTTAATGGGGCCTGTTGATGGATGACTCCATTACTGTACCACAGCATGCTGTGTCACCTCCAGCTGCACGCAGCACTGGCACGCTCCCCTCCACATCCGAGGATGTTGTCTTATTGTTCGCACTGGAGGAAACGAATAAAAACAACAAACAAACAAAAAATATCTCCTGCAGAAATACTTCCTTATGATAAGAGAAAAGCTTGATTACAGCGAGCCGCCGGGAGATGAGGCGAGCGTTGCTGACCGCAGTGACGACGAGGCCTACATCCTGTTGGCGATCCAGACCACAGAAACCAGGCGGAAAAGAGGTCAGACAGCTGCTCTTTCTTTTGACAGAATTGCTGAAGCAGAGCAGCAGCGAGGAGTGAAAAAAGGAGAGGCTGAGGTAAAGCCACCACAACAAACAAGGCATGGCCCAGATCAAGGTGCTCCCCCATCGTCATCCTGCACGCTATCTGAACCACATTAGTCAAGCTTGAAAAAAACTCCCTCCGCTCCCCACAACATCACTGAAGATGGACGAGCAGCAGGGAGGCAGATGAAATGCAGGTAGAGAAGAAAGGAAACAGACTGAAAGTTACAACTTTTCGGCTCTGTTCGAGACAAAGGCCAAGACTTTTTTGTCTGCATGCAGCCACATGGACTCGATCACTAATAAATCCCAGGTGTTCCCGTCTGTGAGGTGTTAAATCTGAGGGGTCCTGCCCTCCGTGGCCCCGGGGCAGCGCTGATCTGTACAGGGTGGAGGACCCAAGAGACCTGACCGCACCGTCACACAAGATCAGATGTTGCATTTATTCTGTTGCTTGAAATTAGACGTATGGGGCTCATTTGTTTTACTAAAAGATACGTTTTCTATGGTCTTCCTTGAATCTTGTGAAGTGTGTACATTCAGTGTGCGAGTGTGTGTGCTGCCCGTGAAAATGCTGAGGGGCATCCACTCTCACCTACCATCAGGGGTCCTCTGAAAAGGGGTGATAAAAGATTTACTGCTTTACGATAAATTTTTCACTGACAAAAAAAACTTGGACTGTGCCAGTAAGTAAGACCTGTAAGGAGAAGACGTTTGGGTCAAGAGGATTTATAAAACCTCACAAACAATCCCTCAGATTTGTTGATGCTTAATTGAATATTATCTGCTACCTAAATGGTTCCAGTGATGCATAAACTTTTATCTAAACGCGACTGATTAAAAAGCTCCCATTGTTTGTATGTGTTGCCATTTTTAGATCGAGAGCAAAATAGAACATGACTGGAGGGAGCAAATATCATTCAACTCGCTGATTAGATCTGCAGTGAACCAGGATATGAATGAATGTGGTCAGGAGACTCCTAAATTACCTCTCCATTCAACTCTGAGACTTAAAATAACACACTTCAAATTCATTCCTTTAGGCGAATTCAACAATGCAAACATGTAAATTAAGATGAGAAGCAAATTTCCTTTTCCAATTATGCCTTTCATTTAGTTTTATTTCAGTTTGCCAAAAAACTGTCACTGTAATCCAAACAGAAACCAAACAGAAATAAATCAAATGTATCTCGGCGACTGCAGGGCAGGAAACGCACATTCACTATATGGACTACAAAGTGTTTAAATTCCAATGCAAAGGAATGTGTCGCTAACATTTAGAGAGTGATGTAAATCAAAAAAGTGGTAGTGTTGCCGTTTCAGTCGTGTATAGGGTATTTGTTGCAGACAGAACAATGTGAGAAACTGAGAAACCCAGCTGAACCCCACTGAGCTGTCGGGCACCTGTTTTTCTGCAAACGGCAGCGAGCATTTGCACCTCACAACAACATCCCTCCCCTCCCCCTCAACGCTGAAATCTGGTCCTCAAGGGATTCGGACTCCTCTTATCACAATTCCTCTGTCCTGGATTATTCTCACCCTGCGCAGTGACCAGCGGGTGCCAGCAGGGCACGACTGTCGACACAGATGGGAGTCCAGGCCTGTGATGGCTTCCATATGTAAAAAAAAAAAAAAAAAAAAAAGTTTTTCTTTCCATCTCTCATCTCTTTCTCTGTTTTGCTCTTTAAAATGGCCTGAGCAGGGAGCGAGAGGTGAGTGCCGTCGAGGTTTGAGAGGGTCAAACGTGATGTCCATTAATACACTTCAGCGCAAAGCCGGGATTCGGTCCCATCTTGAAGACCACCTTTTGCTGAATGATTATTGTAAGGTTAAAGACTTTGAGGTTAAAACGACCACATTTTACTGCCAAGAACCCGACAGGAGATAATTTGTACGTTTTGGGAGTGCCCCTCAGTGTCCACCGGGGCCTTGGAATTGGACCCATGGTGAGATTTCCCACCATAACTCCTTCTCCCACTAACTGTCACGGGCTTGAGACGTCTTAAAGCCACCCTGGGGACGTTGTGACACGGCTCCGGGTTGTCGTATGGTAAATATGAACCAATCGGAAGCTGAAAAGCTCCCTTTGACATTGCAACACTGGGAGGTTTTCCCCGTCTTGACTGACACATGAGAACGCTAATATTCCCCGTCTGATTATAATCCCTGTGGTCGACCTCATTAGCCAGGCATCCGCGCTGAACCCTGGCTGAGTAGGGTCCAGGAGCTCAGCTGTCAGTCAACACCTTTTTCTTCAAACAAAGGGCATCAGGGAGAAATAATCCCGCTCTTTCTCTCTGGAGCTTATGAACAGCCTGTTTTGGGATTTGCGCAGACTTATGCATGCAAGCATACACGCACTTATGATACGTTGCCTTGGTGTCTAAATGTTTCGGGACAAAATCAAACAGAAAAGCTTAACATGCACATATGAAAGAAATAGAGGAAATCAATATATAGGTCTCATGAGTTAAACATTGTGTAAAAGTGAGGTAATTATTTTCAGTTTCTTTATCATTGCACTTCCCAGAATATGGTCCAGATCTCTGCAGGAATGGTCCAAACCGAAAACCCTCTCTAAACCGCTCCCATGAGCTCTCACACAAAGTAATTCATTGTATATAAAGCGCACATGTAAATGCAAGTTAACACTTAAACGTTCAGGTTCACATCCTCGAAGAATGTAATAAAGCCTCCACTTTCCATACTAAAAGAATTAGCTGAATTCCTCGAGGTTCAGATTCTGGACAAAGGTTAGATTGAAGTTCCCCTGTGAACTTCGGGGCCGTCTTTCTGTAGATGTCCCTCCATTCATCCCGACTTTGATTCACCATTTAAAGCAACGTGATTTCAGGGCCTCGTCCCTGTACAACATGGAGTGAAATAACAACCTATAAAATGACACTGGCTACGGGCAGTCTGCCGCTTCAAAACACAGAGCTGCCAAGGTGATTTACGGCGTGCTCACTTTTCCTGAGGGTGACAGCAGAGACAGAGAGGAAGAGTGATTCAGGCCTTTGTGAGTTCTTCTCATAAAAGGTTGAGCGATGAGACCCCACTGCTCTCATAACATTCCTTTGTTGTTTGGGTAACATAGCCAAACAGAAAATGATATGCCATTTACGGCATTTGCCGTGTCACCAAACACTGATGCCGCTTACCGTCCTGCCAGTCTTCTTAAAAGAGAGCCGAAATGGCTTTTCATGGGAAAATTCACACGGAGCGACAGCTTTAAACTGAAATGCAGGGAGAAAACAAAACAGTTGTACTTGCACTAATTCAATAATCTCCATTTTCTGCATTCTCTGTCTGCTTTCTGTAACTTTATAGCTCAGCAATGTGGAGCAAATTGTGATTGTGCCAGTCCTTTTCTTTGAGTTGATAGAGTGCCACAGACATGAAAAACAGACAGACGATAGACAGATGGGCAGTCTGAGTGTAAGAGAGCTTTTTTTATATATCTGTGTGTAGCCTGAACCGAACACATTTCGCCCCTACACACACAGGCATGGGAGGCCGGCACACACTGCTCTGTTAATATGAAATGCTGCAGTGCCAATAGTGTGGCATGGTGGGCTGCTCCTTACTCCCTCATGCCTGTGCATTCAGCATAGCACTGCTGGACCGCCGCCTGGGAAACAGATGGCAGGGAATAACACTGTCACCCAGCCTGAACACTGACATCCTGGGCCAGGCCTCTGCCACGCACTTTGCTATCTGTCTGTTTGTATCGCCTCTGAAATCCCCCCCTTTATCCTCGCAGAGCCACCATCAGATTAGGAGATATACATGAGTGAAACTGACTGGACAGCTGAGCCTCATTAGCCAAACATACGCTTCCATTTTACAATGAGTCCGTTTGTATAAGTGGCCCAGGCGGGTGTGATGGGTGGGCGCTGTGGACAACGGGACAGATGATCAGTGAGCCAGCCCCCATATGAGCTCCTCCTTATTCGGTGTCTGGATTGAAACAATTAGACAATTAACTAGTTAAGAGGGATCAATTGATCCTAGGATTAAGACCAATTGGAAATGCTGAAATACTTTAGATTAGAAGAAGATTACAAAGGGAACATAATGTGTTTAATACTGATTTAAAACAAAATAAGCCTCCTTACATTAACGCAAAGCAGACATTTGATAATGAAGCTACAGTTCAGGATCAAGTTGCTCAAAACAGTAGCAGAGGCTGGAAAGTGCATTACATATAATTTAATAAAAATATTTTTATTAGGGATAGGCCAATCCAATACTGGCAAAAATCACTGGATCAGATATCGGGGAAAAAATATAATTTAATACGATCCATTAGCCTAAACTATCACGTAAATGTTTAACTAAACTTTGAGTGACATGCCATAAAGAGACACGAGTAGCACAGATGAGCAGCTGTGTGAAAAGGTTTATGGGCTTTATCTTACACCCATCACAAAGCGGCAACTGTCATCGCTAGTTTCAGACCTGACACAGTTATCATTTTCAAACCAAGTGTCCATGTTGTGTAAGTAGCAAATGTACTTGTGCCAATCTGTGCACCCATGGGTGAATTGGTCTTAAAATGAGGTGTGGTCAGGCACATTGCTAACTTGAGGCAGCAGAAAGTGATTACGACATTGACCAACAAAAATCTGGTCTAAAGTCAATGGCGCAGTATTGCCTTGCTATTTAAAGGCCACCTTATTTAGGTAGTATGATTAGTGATGCACGGACAGATTCTGCACAGTTTAACCAACTAAACTGGAGTTGGACATACCCTAAATGCACTTGCGCCATGTACTTTAGACCATGCGCTATAGATCGTTTAAATAGGGCCCTAAATAAAAAGAAGCAGCAGTATTGCATAACTGGGTCATGTTGTGGGCTATGTATTTCTTCCTTAAGGGGAGTAGAATATTTGTTACAGTTTGAGCATAATGGCTAGGTTCAGCAAAGTGCATCCATATAAATGTATTATTAACAGCTTAGTTGTTTAAGTGAAGAAAAAAGACGGTACACTATCAGACTGGTATCAGAATCTCACATGAAAAAGTGGTATTGAGCCATCCCTAATCTTTATACATGATATATTGTATTATTATCTATAATACATTCAATATACATGTTGGATTTGTAATACTGCAATTAAAGGTTTACAATACAACCAGTTGATTACACTTAATTGCTCAAAACAAAATCAGTGACTTCACTGTTCACAGCCCATAACTTTACGCTTTTGGTTCATTAACTGCACACCACCTGCCAGCACCAAACAACCAGAGGAAATATAAAATTACACTTAATATTGGACTTGCATTCATCAGGTAGCCAGGGACACAGGAACAAATGAATCCTAATATTGCTCCATGTCTGCTGGATGCCATACTAACTTTATAAGGTGAAAATGTGTCAGTGTTGTGTTTACAGCTTGTTTCTCCTGCCAAAAGTCAATTAATACAAGTTTAATTAAGTGGATTTTGAGGAAATATAATTATATATTTCCCAGGCCAAAAGAAGGTGTTTGGGGAGATAATGATCATTAAGAAATGTATGTGTCCTGTTCAACATTTTGTGGCCTAAATAAAGAAATGTTCAATTACTGGATGGACTGTGCTTCTAATATTTATCTAAATGTACGAACAAATACTATGATTCCCCTATTTTAGTATAATATCAAATTATGCATACGTACAAAGTGTGAGTAAAACAAACCAGCCCTATGAAACTCTCCCCCCCTGTGCTAATGCAAAAACATGCTTGCAGAATGTATAACCAAAAATTACAAATTCAGTAGTTAAGAACCTTTCATTAGTTAAAACCTTCCTTTAAACTACAGACTATTTAAATATCAAATTTGAATCAAAGGCTGGCTCATTTTGTAAGTGTACTTGTATTCCGTGTTAAACTGTGGTAGCTATTGGCTGTAAGGCAGTAACTCTCTAATGTGACTACAAACTTTGACATTGAGTTCAGGACCACAGTGTTAAAATGACCTCAGACACGCCCGCAAATCAGCACTCGAATCAAAGGACAAGGAGAGGCAACACAGACTTTCACTGAAGTCACAAGGACAATTTCTCTGTCAGATTTTCTTCAGAGCGGTTTTCGGGGGAACAGTCTCTCCTGAATGTGTAGCTCGCTCCCGTTCAAAGACTTGTCAGCAGCATGGGTCCTTTTTAATATCAGCCCGCTAGCCTTCTCCTCGCCCCCCCACCAGCACTTCTAATCTGGTTGGCAGGAAGTGATTTGATCTCGGTGAAAAGCGGAGCATCTGAAAATCTAATAGATTGGGGACGGGAAGTGCCACCCCGGCTATTTGACCTTGTGTGTTCATGCTGGTTTTGAGAGTGGGAGATGGTGACAGCAGGTGTTTTGCCTCCTGGCCCTCCTGATGTCCAATGGCAGCACTCTCATCTGTGATTTCTGTCTGAGGCCAGAGGCAACAGGCAAACACAGAGCATTTTGAAGAAGAAAGTGACTGGGTGTTGTCCTGGAAGCCAAGTGTATTGGCAGGAAAGCCTCAAGCCCAGTTTATCACAACTGGGGTCATTTTTTGTAATTCTGGCCATCATCGGCTATAACAGTGTACTCATTGTACACCCAATTAATTCCTGAGATTTGGGAACACGGGAACATTGCGACAATGATCACACAAGCACGCAGAAGATCATACATACATTTCATAAAGATCACACATTTGCGAGGAAAAACTCAGAAATTCTCTGAGATTAAAGTCACAAATTTCAGAGAAAAAGGAAATACATCGCTTCACTTTGCAAGGTTGGATCAACCTCATCACACCACAGATGCCGCCACTTGTCATGTATTAAGCCTGCATGGGAGTTTACACACCCAACACACAAGTTTTATAATTTGTCATTGAAGAGGAAAACTGTGCACACACAACCACGGTAAGTACAGACAGTCAAAGTCGGAACAGGATCTCAGTCTGTAAACTGGGAAGGATGTCTCGTGTTTCTCGCTCCACCTGACTTCTTTCAAGCAATTTGTGCTGCATTCCCAGATCTCAGCAATTATCTTACAATGATATTATTACAGATTACCTACAAATATAAGAATGTTGTAATAACCAAGAATCATCCCTTTAATAAACCTGTTAGTATGGTGCCTGACCAGTTCACCCAAAACACAAAAGCACGAAACTCAACTTCAATGGAATTACTTTCTACCAAAGAAATAGCCAATAAATAAAAATGAAAAATAGTTTCTGGCCCCAACTCAACCTCTAGACCCAACCTTATACTGACATTTTCGATGGTATCACATGGTCTTCATCGGTGGGTGGAATTTGCTCAGTTGTCATGGAGATTAGTCAGACGCTGATATGATGTCACAAGAGTTAAGCAAAGTTGCTTAAGCCAACAATGGGGGTTGAAAGTCAGAAAGTAGGAAAAAAATTGTGTGATTTGCCTGAACTGACCCTTTAAATACAGCACAACGAATCTAAAGTATTACTGAGAAGTCCTCTGATTAGTGAATAGGCAAGATATGGTACACACAATGTGGGCACAATGACTCACATTATGAAATGAAGGATTACCCAAGTCCCTTTCTTCACTTTGGTCAAAATCAGACAAAACACAAAGCTTTTGTCCCCCATCACCAGCCAAGATCATTTTATTCCACTAGTTAAAATAAGTTTAAAAAAAAAAAAATATATATATATATATATATATATAAGCTGTAAAATGTCAAATGCCTCTTAGATTAGTTTCCCTGTATATATTAACACCTCTGAAGTAGATGGTGTAACATGTCTTCTCGTGCAGGTGACTCATATTCATAGCTGCCGCTTTCACTTCTCAGTTGGCGTTTGAACCTTTTCAGACTCGCTCCAAGTGCAACATGTCAGAATACCCCAGTGACATTTTCAATGTTTCATTTTCCTCTGGACCTTGGCTGGAGTCCCTGCAGTGTCTTATATCTCTCGCCTCCCCAGGTTTCCATGTAAATTGTCACGCCACCGGTGATCCCGTCCCCACCTGAAAACCATCTCTGCTCAGACCACCAAAGGTGCCCTTGACTCAAAAAAAAAAAGGGTTCCCTGTACACAAAACATCGAGAGAGTATCGAGTCAAGCCTATGTTTTTTTGATGAATCTTCTCCGCATCTGTGGCAGGAAATCAGTGTCCCTGTCCACAGGTGTTCTCCACATCTGGAAGCTCCAGCTGCAGGAGAGCATGGATCCGGAAGGGCAGATGGATGGATGCACTGTGGCTGGTGGAAGTCCTTATTACCTGTCCACATCCTTCTAGAGGAGCTCGCCTATTGAGGCCATTAATCCTTGGCTGCTTCAGGGGTCGTATGTCATTTCTAGTCCATCACTCCGTCGTCTGCAACGCCATCTCACACACGCACACACACACACACACACGGTCTGGCAGGCCCAGAGAGACCGGCTTGTTGTGATGGGTCTGAGTTAGCCATGCGTGAGGAGCCAATAGGATGTTTTCATCACCAGAAGAGGTGCACTGACAACAGACAGAGTGGTAACCTCAACAGGTCAGTCAAACTCATCTGCTGCAGTGTCTCCTCAAATCAGGCATCGAATATGTTACACATCCTGCAGAGTTTTCTTTAGATGTCTGCAGTATATTCTCATGCAGCAAGAATTTCATTCCCAAGTTGCAGACATCCAGGAAAATCTCAATTTACGTTACTACTTTAACCTCATAAAAGCAAGGATGCTCTTCCTAACTTCCCATGGAAAAAAAACATGGGAATTGTAGACCTCTCAGCAACAGAAAAGGTAAACACCAGTTTGAACCTTTTAAGGAGAGTGAAACATATACCGCAAGAAGACAAAAGATTCATCAAAGTGTCATCAAATCATGTGGGAGTGAACTACTACTACAGCTCTGGTATTGAGCAAAGTGCGGATGTGGACCGAGCAAAGATAAGCCAGCAAGAATTCAGTCGGAACAGGAGAAAGTATGTCATCCTTCCCACAAATAGCTCAGACTCACAGCTTTTTTTATTGCTTACATGAAACTTTACCTGCTGATTAATCAGATGTACATGCCAATGACAGTAAAAGGTTGTTATTATATAGTATCTGCCAACAGTATTTACAGCAGTTGCAGACATTAAAATCTGATTATTTTTATAATTGACAGTTTGCTTAATCCCTCCCCCAAACAGTGATTCTCCAATCATAGCTTGGCAACCGTAACTAGGAAAACTTTGGATTTAGTAGTGTGCATTGGGCTGTAGTAAGATACTTTTTTTGGCCTTTCTAAAAGAAAAAAAGAAAAAAAAAGATTAAACAGTGTGTTCTAACACAACCCAGCATTGCTTCCAGGGCCAATGTGCATTTAATTCGCTAACTACATTATTTTGTGGAGTTACAGGTTACGACTGGCACATCCATTGTGTGGGCAGCGGTCCTGGATGCTATCAAAGTGCAGGGAAATGTTAGTGGTTCTGTTCTGCTCTTTATTGGATTTGGGAAAGTTTATGCTCAAGCAGCCCTGGGCCAATTTTAACTGCCGAGCTGCATCAGTTAGTCCTCATCTTAAGCCTTTTCTATTGGGACATTAAAAGTGAAAATATACTGTTTTATAAATATGAACAAGTGTGTGTTGCGTAAGGTAAGCAACCAAACAGTGTTAAATGCTTGGGCTGAGCTCTCCACTGAAATTCAAGAACAATGCGCTTCCTTTATTTCCATGTCTTCCATGACTCATCACTTGATGGGGATACTGATTTGTTGCTTGGCACATGCAGGTTTAGCCTCAATCTTTTAGAATTTGCATATTTAAGGCCCCCTTTACAAGATCCTCCTTTTAAAACGAGTCAGCTGTAAACATTAAAAAGTCAACCGGAGACAGCACGTTCAACCAACTCAGGGGGCTAATGTTAGCTTAATTGGCTAACTACAACTGACAAAATCTGCCAGCAACGGTTGCAATTTCAGGCTGCAATCAATCAATGGTTGCCAGGTGACTTTTCCACCTCTGTCTGAAATCAAGGACTCATTGTTTCAGAAGAATTTCGAGTGGTAAATCTGCCACTGTTACTACTGTAAACTGCATCTGTGTGAGGCATGCAGGGATTAGCAAACAGTCGATTACTGTGCAATGGCTGCGACATTATATTTTGTGTTTTTTTGACCAGATTTATTTGACGAATAGAAATATCCCAAAGACCTCAACAAAATGGCCATCCTGAGCTAAGCTCCACAAAGTAACTATTAACATCTTATTTTTCAGGCCATGTTGTTAATCACACCATTATGGTACAACAATTGAAAACAGCTTGAGGTACATTAGAAAATCCTGTTGTCCATTTTTAACCAGTTACTGAACAGAGCACATCGGCTCTCCATCAGAAACAATCTGTCCCTGGGGGGTTCGAGAGCCCAGGACACGGCAAAGTAGTGATGAGTGAACCAGCTGTCCTTTCTGCCTCTTAAGCCCCATGTGGAAGTGCACACACGCACAGCTACCTCTCATCTGCCTTTCTGCTTCCCTGATCTCCCACTTGTTTAATGTGCGTCTGTTTGGAGGGAACAGAGTAATCTTACTTCAATGTCAACCGTGGAACATCCACTCTTATCCATCTCCCCTCTCGAGTGTACAAGCTCCTGTCTTGGGAAACACGATATCACGTCAAAACAGTAGAAGGACAGAAATAAGTAATGGGCTGAAAGGGCCTGGGATCCCTTGAAAGTGTTCAGTGACACCAAAAAAAGATGACGTTCCTCCTCTTTCTTTTACAACAGGCAGCTGCTCTTGGCCCGTGAACCTTGAGATAATTGGTTTTGTTTACAGGAGCTGAATCTTTTTTTTTTTTTTTATCAGATTTTTCATCACAACTGTGGTTTCACCAGAACACGGTGACTCATTCATGTTGCAAGCATATGATGTGTTTCAAAGACGGAAAGTATTATTTCACCAACACTCAGTTTTGGCCCGACATCACACCATGCACTCATCTGCACGTACTGTATGAGTGAAATCTTACACTGACCTCCTGCCGTTAGTACTACTGCAGGGCAGGCAGCAAATTAGAATTCTTCTCACTGTTTGTGCAGGAAGATAAAAAAAAAAATATAATGAAACTGCAGCCATTGTGCACATTTATATAAAAAAAAGAAGATATAATAGTCGTTGGACATGTGAAAACAAATTTTCCATGGCAGCGGTTGACGGACATCTAAGGACCGGCATTACTGAGAGACAACTTCCGCGTAGGGATGGGCAATGTATTGTTATTACATCGATACCGTGATATGAGACTAGATATCGTCTTTGACTTTGGATATCGTAATATGGCAGGAGCTGAATCTTTTTTTTCATCACAACTGTGGTTTAATGCCTCACTACAACACTGTGACTTCAAAGATATGACGTGTTTCAAAGACAGGAAGTACAGTATTCCCAACTCTCACTTTTGGCCCAGCACCACACCATGCACTCATCTGCACGTACTCTGAGTGTAATCTTACACTGACCTCCTGCCGTTATTACTACTACAGGGCAGGCAGCAAATTACAATTCTCCTCACTGCAGACATTGTGCACATTAAAAAAGGGGGGAAAATGAAGATAAAACATGGACATGTTTATGAAAACAGTATCTAAGTTTCAAGCTGCTAGGTGGGTTTTCATGGCAGCGGTTGACGGACATCTAAGGACCGGCATTACTCTGAGATAACTTCCGTGTAGGGCTGGGCAATATATCGATATTACATTGATGATATGAGACGAGATATCGTCTTAGATTTTGGATATTGTAATATGGCATGTGTTTCTTGGCCTGGTTTTAAAGGCTGTATCACAGTAAAGCGATGTCATTTTCTGACCTTACCAGACTTAGCTGTTCTATTAATTGCCTTTACCATTATATCCATGTGACTGATGATTATTTATAAAAAATCTCATCGTGTAAATATATTGTGGAAGCACCAATAGTCAACCCTACAATATTGTTGCAATATCAGTGTTGAGGTATTTGGTAAAAAATATTTTCTCCATATCGCTGACGCCCTACTTCCGTGGTATGAATGAACACTGATACAAGGTTGTTGTTTTTTTAGCAAGCTCACATAGCACGTCCTCCAAATGAAACAGATGTTGTGGGTCCATGCCCTCCAAAATGACACGTACATTTCTGATCTGAAACGATATGTTTCGCATCATCCGGCGATTAACAACGTTGGCAATGTTAGCTGCCTGTGTGGCTGTTATAAATGACATTACTAGTCAATTCATCGATCAGCAGAAATGTTATCATATTTTGATAATTAACTGTATAAGTAATTTTTCAAGCAAAAATTACCTTGTTCTTATGTGATAGTTAACTGAATATCTTTGAGTTTGAGGCTGTTGGTTGGACAAAACAAGACATTTTAAAACATCACATGGAGCGTAAGAAGTTTTGGGGAAAAAATGTCACTGCTTTTTGACATTTTACAGACCAAACAATTCATCGATCAATCAAGAGGATAATTAGGCATATTAATTGATAAAATCACAAAAATGTTTGGGGCCTGCCCACAAAGATATTGTACCAATCAAATACCAGTATTCTGAACCGGAAACTCATACATCTTTTAGCAAAAGTATGACTTTAATGCTACAGGTGTTACCCAACATACAATTCCAATGAATGTGTTTTCCAGAAAACGCCAACTTTTTTTTTTAGATGTTATTTGCCCCTCTCCATGTGGTTTGGTTATAGTTAAAGATTCTGTTCAGGAAGTTCAGGCCGAACATTAACGCAGGTCATAAATCAGCTGCTCACTGCTGGATTATCGAAGACCATCCTATGAAGCAGGCATTTGGAGCGTGTCCAAGTCATGAACAAAGAGCGGCCTATCTCTCTCTCTGCTCAGGCAATGCACTTGTTAAACTCTGCTTGACGTCTTTTTTTGGCTTCCTGTAGGCCAGTATCGCACTGCAACCAAAAACTTTCGTCTTGCCTTTTAAATGCTTTTTCTGCCCCCTTCTCTCTCTCTTTCTAATTTGCTGGTCACAGTTAGAAGCCAGCCAAGTGGGACTTGGTCAGTAATTGGAGTCTCTGCAGTGACTGCCTACAGCACAGCTCCAAACGATGCACTGGGGAGGCTTCCTAGGGAAAACTCAATAAGCTCTTCACACTTAAGTGTAGTCATCATTAGGATTTTTCCACTGTCGTGAACAGTACACTACTTGTTGGCAACGCCTTTTGAATAGGCAACAGTAAGAACATACAACCATTGTTCACTTTTGGGTGTATTTCTTTCATCTCACCTCTATTTTAAATTATCCTTCATTCATTTCCCACGGCACGGCTTTGTTGTTTAAACTGGGTCAAGGTCCTTTTCCATTCACAACATTGTCTTTTCCCAGTCTATCAGTTACATTCAAAGTACATCAAAGCACAATCATTTACAATATAAAACACATTCCTGCTGTTCTATTTTAATTCTGCTTTGACTTTTCTGGCAATCACAAGGGAGATGTTATTATTAAAATGAACTTAAAGGAAGACAATTTTGTTTTGATTATGTTTATGTCAACATATGATGGGGTTGTAGGATCCTATGAGTGGTATACACAAATAGAAAACCAGAGTTTCCCACAGTGAAATAAAGAAATCACCTGAAATAAAGAGCACTTCTGCTAATGTCAGAATAAATAAGCAAGATGACCGTCACTCATGCTACACATTTTGCAGCACAAGTAAGCCATGCTGATTCTCAGCTGTGACTTTATTCACAGCATTCCGCCACCATGTCTGTTTTTGAAGTCACATTTGATCACGCAGGTTTCTGTGAGATCCCAAGTCCCTGGAATCACCACTGTGAAATCGTTAAGTATAAATGCCAAGTGTGTGGTCCTGCGTCTTGACTGAATCGTCTGGTGCATGCGTTCTCACAATTGAAAAAAACAAAAAAAAGGTGGTCTCCCATGTTCTTAAAATCTGTCAAGATTTGAAAATCCTCTAGTGTGCACCAGCATAAAGCTAGCAGCTAATACTACCTCTAAGCCAGGGTTTTTCCTGGTATGAGCCTTTGGGGGGTGATGCACGGTAGTGTAAAATATAGCTGCTGTAGATGAGAGGGGAGTTGACTGCTGGAAGTCAAAGACCTGGTATTTGAGTTCATGTTCTGCTTGTTGTTCGATATATTGCTATGAAACACATTCAGATAGGATTTGAATTGCTATTTTTATTCTCAATTCTTATCATTTTTGGCTCTGGTTAAAAACTTTTTGGGGGGTGCCAAAAATCCCTCTACGCAGGAAAAAGCCTGCTCTAACCAATCTCCTCCTGGTTATCAAAGCCATGTGCTGTTGTATTTACAAGGACATGCACCAATATAGAGTTATTGAAAATACCAAAATCAGTGTGAGCACTGACCCATCTCTTATAACCAATTTCCAGAGGGAAACCTTAAAACAAACATTCCTGAAAACCACCCTGGAGTGTTTATCATCCACAAAACTTAAAATATTTGGTTTTACATGAGGATGTTGTGACGGCAAATAAAACCCCACGTTACAAATTAAACCTACATCAAATATGACAGAACAAATTAGCTAAATATTATGTTGTATGTGGTAACAATCTATGGTTGATATTAAGTCTGGAATGTATTAAAGGCCAAACACATTGACTGCATATTTGTCTGACATCCTCTGCTGTGACAGAGATATTGACTGAGCTGCACTTGAGTAATAAAAGGCATTAAACGGTGATGCCCCCACCCACTTTAAAGATTATGCGCTTACTTCAGAGCCCTCTGTGCACCAAAGTGAGAGCATAAACAAAGTGTTAATTGCAAAAAATTGATTCACTGCCAAGTCAGCGGTATGGCAGCATAGCTACTACTCCACAAAGGTCTAACCCCCTCTGGCTGACGCAGAAAACAGTCTGCAGATTTCGTGTGAAGGAAAAAAGATGAAAGAGAATTGAGTCCAAAGTGCCTTTCTAACATTTATATTGTTCTGCCTCTTGAGGTCTGTCAAAACTCTGAAAAGTGAGCTCAGATCCCATCGGTGCAGGTATAGCTCTCAGGAGTGGGAGTATAAATTTCAACCTTAAGATGCTGCTTCTGGAGCTCAACATATATTTAGTATGACAACCAGACCACATCATGAATCATGGCTGGTTGCGATCATTTCCTGATTAAGAGCCCCAAAAAGTCAGACCCCTCTCACACCTGGTAAAGAGTCCTGACACGCAGGCACTTGGGTGACATTGTGATGAATGGGTAAGTGATGAAACACAGAGGCTCTGTGACTCCCCAACAAACAGTGCCGCCACCCCTCAGGAGGACGCAGCATATTACATTCACAGCCCCCGGCCTTGGATAGATGTCGACATGATGTAGCAAAACTGCAGAGAGCGCTGCACGTTGCTCGATTACGTCTTGTTTGCTTCACCGGTGGTGACAGTTTCATGTTCGTTATTAAGCAAAAGGAAGTTAAATATGGTATTAAAATATCCTGCAGGAAAGAAAGAAGTTGAGCTGCTGAAATTCAAGAAGCTTTCGGTGTCTTAAAGGCCAACTCAATCTGTGTTCTTGGAAACGACCACTGAGCCTGAGCAAAAAGCAGTGACGTATTATCCATAAAGGTTACCACAGTTGGCTAATCAATAAGTTTATGAATAACACGAATGTTTGGAGCTGTGTAATGTAAGCAAAGCAATGTATTACTGTGGATGTCACGTTAGTTTGGATCAAAACTCACACAATAACACAATCTAACAGCTTAATTTCCCAGTCCGAAAGGGCTGTTTGACGGCAAAGTAAATCGGTGAAAATATTCTAAATACAGCGTAAACTTAGACTGTTATTGATTTTTTTTTTTAGGTGGTCCTTTTTTTAGGTGGCTAAAATATGTTTTGCTGCAGCCCCGTTTACAGCAGCATACTTCAACTTCAACTTTATTATTATCTCAAAGGAAATTTGGTCTACAGCAGGCATCAAACAAACACATCAGGCCACATAGAGACATATAAACATCAACCATAACCAGCGCAATAAACAAAAACAAAAATCCTGGAGTAAACCATCAGTTCAAGTGAAAAACAGTT